>ML682022.1:4194992-4253738 GCA_007922195.1 Podocnemis expansa | reverse complement strand
TATTTGGGGTCAGGAAGGAATTTTCCCCCAGGGCAGATGGGCTTGGGCGCTGGGGTTTTTTTGCCTTCCTCTGTAGCATTGGGCATGGCTCACTTGCTGGTTGATTCTCTGTATTAAAGTCTTTAAAGCATGATTTGAGGACTTTAATAGCTCAGCTGTGGGTTTGAGGTTCATTGTAGGAGTGGGTCGGTGAGGTTGTGTGGCCTGCACTGTGCAGGAGGTCAGACTAGATGATCATATTGGTCCCTTCTGACCTTAGAGTCTGAGTTGTGGATTTTACAAATACAGTGAGAGAGAAAACTCAGTATAAAGTGTGTTTTACGTGCACAGGAGAAATTTCAAAGGATTACAATTTGTTTAAATCTATTTTCTCCAGACATTCTGCTTTTTGTGCAGAGACCATGTCTGAGGTTTTTTTTTTTTTTTAGGAATAACAGTATTTGTTGCTCTTATCCATAACTAAAAGTTTCTTCAGTGGCTGAATAATATTATTCAGAGAAATTCAAGAATAACCTTTTTTCATATCAGCTGCTATTTCTTACAGAAAGATTTAGGTTGCTCGTGCTGTCTGTTTATAAATGGGCTGACTTTTGAAATGGCCATCAAATGGGAGTGAAGCCTTCAGGAAGGATAACTTCTATTGAAAACAATGATTGCTGATGACCAGGGCCAGAAGAGGGCATCTTAGTTAACGGTTCTTAAGTCTATTGAGACCTTAATGAGATGGTGGCCATTTTGAAAGAAGACAGTTCTTCGTAAATTTCTCTGAAGACAATTTGTTATGAAGAATGACAAAAAATAAACAAGGATCATTTAAAAAAAAACAAAAAAACTCAGCACTCATTAAGACCCATCTTAAATTGTTTACTTCCTGAACTAATAGGTTTGCTTGTCAGTTCTCAGGAAACTCATTTTCTGTTTGGTGCTCTTCATATATGGGACTATATTCCTATTTTAAATGCAAAATTCAATTTAGCCTTTATGATGCAACCACAACCACTTCTGCCAAAACACTGAGGGTAGAGCCTTACACCATGCTGCAGCTGACCTCTTGCTCTTCCCCTCCCCTGGCCACTGAATTCATGGAAGTTATGCACTCAGCCCTGGGGGAACAGAGGAACTCATGTTGTTGTGTGGTGGTGTCTGTCCGCTCTCTTCCCAGCAATGAGTATTGTTGAGCCATGCACTGAATTCTTAGGGCAGAACATTCAACTTGACTGTTAGTTTTTCTTGTCTGCTCTGGCTGGAGCCTTGTTTTGAAACGTGTGTAAATTTGAGTCCCTCTTTTCATTGCCTAATTCTTGACCAAGTGGTTGACATCTCCTATATTTCTTTCTTGCACTGGGTCTTGACCTTGCATGATTTGAATAAGTGCTTGTGAAATTTTGCTGTGTTCATTAGTGAAGAAAAGTCCTTACTCTGCACCTGTCTCTCCTTTTCATTCTGTTGCAGTTCAGGAAACACCAGATATTGTCTCCAGAATAACACAGTATATAGCGGGGGCAAACTGTGCACACCAGTTGCCCATTGCAGAAGCAATGCTGACGTACAAGCAGAAGAGGTACGTTATTTGAAAATCATTACTGAAAATGTCAAGAAATCTACAAGAGGATGGGAAACATCTCTTGTTACACATATATATGATTGGCTACCTTAAAATTGCCTAAGAAACAAGCTGCACATTAAAATCAAGAACTCCTCCGAGGAGTGGTAGCTGGTATGTGAGTAACCTCAGCTATACAGCAGATGAGAAATCTAGAGCAACCAGAAATCTGCCTTGTTTTTTCCAGTGCAGTTGATGTGTCTGAAGAGCAGAGACACCTGGGAGGACCTGGCATACCTGCTTGGTCTCCAGATGTCAAGGAATCAATCAGGGAAATCTCTGGTTTTCAGGGCTGGCGCTAGGGTTCCTGGTGTCCCCCTGCAACCTATAAATTGGCGTGCTCCTCCCCTGGGCAGAACCATCCCTAGGAGAGTGTGGGGCCCCAGGGTAATTGCCCTGAGCAGGGCTCCCACTTACCCCCCCACACACACACGTGGCACTGGAGGGTGGGGCCAGCCAGCCCAGGGGAGGTGCAGGCCCCTGCACACCCCAGCCCATGTTGGCAGGGACCCTGCAAGCCAGCCAAAAGGGCAGCCTGATTCAGTGCTGCCAGTCTGCCACCCGCCTCCCCGTCTGCCCTCACCCCCACCCCAGCCACAGGTGCTGCTCCTGGCTCTGTGCCTAAGCAACAGGGAGGGGATGGGGAGGCAGCGCAGCCAGGCAGGGAGGAGCAATACTATCTCCACGCTGCCTCCTGCCCCCTCACCGCTGCTCCGGCACAGAATCAAGAGCAGCGCCCGTGATTGGGGCAGGGGTGAGGGCAGATAGGGGATGGCAGACAGGCAGCGCTGAACCACGCCACCCTTCTGGCTGGGTCACCCGGTCCCCGCTGGCATGGGACAGCTGGGCCAGGGATGTGTCCCATCCGCCCCCCCCCCCCCCCGGGGGCTTTTGGGCCCCCCTTAAAGGTGGCCCCCCCCCCCCCGCAGTGCTTACTTTGCTTACTGTGTTGCACTGGCCCTGCTGGTTTTCCTTACTGTCCCCATGTCTTAATGTTTTGTGAAGGGTACACCTCAGACCTTGGAGCATGAACTCTGCATAATCCTATCTGAGTGTCTCTGCAGGTCTTGGCCTCTTCCTCCCTCAGAATTGGTGGAAAAGCCTGGCCTTGGCCATGGCTGTTGGATGGGTAAAAGAAGGAACTGCCCCTCTGATTAGCAGCCAGAGCGGTACTGAGTCCCCAGTCAGGATGGCAGGCACTCACCAGGATTAACTTCAGCCTTGGCATGGATATGGGGCTTGTGAGAGATGGGTTGGGTGAAGAGCATGGGAGCCAGCAAATAGAAAGGGGGGCCAAGGCATTGGGAGAGTAGGGCATGATGCATCTGTGCCCGAGTGTGGCACTGACAGTGGGAAACCTGGGGGAGTCAGGCAGAGGTATAGTGTGTTGGCACAGGAGTTTTTATCTTTTTAAGAAAAAACAATCCAACACTGGCAAGGCCGAGCTCCTGTATTTCCTGATTACTTCAGTTCTCACTAACTTATTCAGTTAGTGACTAAAACTGGCAAATGTACCACATATGCCATGTGAGTGAAGATAAAGTTGACTTTGATATTTTCTAAATTGGTGTGTAACTCATAATGTTAATGGTACACCAAGGTAATTCCTTTGCATTCAGTTTTTAAAAGGAGTAGAAGCTAAATTTACAGGCAATAATTACCTGTTACATTTCCTTCCTCTTCGAAAACTGGCACCATATTTGTTTACAGTCTCCTAGTAGGTCATTGTTGTTTGTCTCCTGATCTGTGAATGAAACTGCATTCTCTCTACACACACCAGAGAAACATTCTACATCTTATTCGTACAACATTATTTTGTTCTAATATTGCTGCCTTTGTTGTCCCTGAATGCTTCAACTCATGTATTCTTGTTTGGTTCCCCCACTAACTTCTCCATTTCTAGTATCAGTTCCTGATTATAATGAGCACATCCATTTAACCAGTTTATCCACTCTATGATTCTGCTGTACCCAGGCTGGTTCATCTAAGAATCAAGTTTGTAAGTGGTACTTTGCTGAAAACATTTTGAAGTCAAGCAAGACATCACACAGGTTCCCTGTGTCAGCAGGCTGCCTGACCTTTTTACCAGGAGGATAATTTCATCTGAAATCAGCTGCTCGGATTTCTGTAAAGTGTGTTGTTTTCTATTAAACCCCTGTATGTTCACTTCATTCCATCAAACTCTTTTTACAATAAATCCCAGCAGTTCACTTGAGCCTACAATAGATCACAGTTTCCTGGTTGTACCATTTCACTTTCTAAAGATAGGTTTGGCATCAGACCATTCAGGTCCCCCCAGTGTACTGTGCCTGAAACTATGCAGGGGTTGCTTGGTCTGTTTGCAGTTACCTTGAGTAAAATAATGAATTTTGTTTGGCTCCTCAGCCATTGCCACAGGCTCCGACTCTCAGGTATCTTTATTTCCTGACTAAAACATGGGGTCATTAGAATCCAGAAACTATTTATGGGTATTTTAAAACAACTTACACTTTCAGCGAAGTACCACTTAGGAAATTTTAGAGGTTAGAGAAACAATTCATTCCATGGAGTGATGGAAAATTATCTCCCCACTATGGTTTCCTTCAGAAATGAAGTTCACACATGGCAGTGCCATGGGGAATCGTTTCTTAAAATACTGTACAAGCAGGACTCCATTAGCATGACATAAAAATCTGTTGATGTCTGTCATAAGTATATAATAACTATGTTCACTTTTTCTTTTGGTTGCTTTCTGAAAAGGAAAAAGAGCTTTCATTTTGATTTTACCATAAGGTACCTGTTCTTTAGGATGCCTTCCCCATCTCATACTCTTCCTGGGCTGGTCTTTTTATGCCTTGTTTAACAGCTGCTGTAAATTTGGGATGCTTAACTTGTGCTTCAAATTACGTTCTGTTTGCACCTTTTGACACTTCTGCCTCTGATGGTGGAATGCACTGTTGGAGGTATCATGTCACCAATTAGTTTGGGACCCAAAATGCAGGTTTTACAGGAAATAAGAATGAAACAGCCAAAAAATAAAAAGAAGTTGGTGAACCCCACTTGAGGATATGAGGCTGTGAAAGTGAAACAAGCAAGTCTCGTTCGTCTTGTCAAAACTGAGTTCAGCAAAAATGGCATTTGTATTGGATTTTAATATATCATTATAGGAAAGGGTATTAAAAATGAGGCCTTCTAATTTCTACATACAACTTGTTTTTCAGTCACCTGTCTTAGGAGATTTATAGCATATAAAGGTTTTGAACTGAACTATGATTTTAAATAACATTGTAATCTGAAAAAAAAAAAATGTTCTTTACTTCCAGCAAAGTGTGTGGCTACACCGGGATAAAAAGTATACCTCAAGTGTATGTAAAAGCTCCATGACGCGGCCACAGCTGGCCCAAGTCAACTGACTTGGGCGTGCAGGGATCAGTTTCAAAAAGGGATAGCCGTGTTCGTCTAGTCCAGCAAAAAACCCAAGGAGTCGTATGGCACTTGAAGAACAGATTTATTTTTTGCATTAGCTTTCATGGAAGAAAATCCCACTTTAAGATCACCCATCTTTGAAGCATCTGACGAAGTGGGATTTTCTCCCACGAAAGCTCATGCAAAAAATAAATGTTAGTCTTTAAATGCCATACAACTCCTTGATCAGGCTGCAGGTTTAAGAACTGCTGGTAGATGTTCACTCTCTACTCCTACAGGATCCCAGAGCTCAGGTCTTACATCTGCCCAGCAGTTTTTAGCTCGCCAGCCTGAGCCAACTGACCCAGGCCAACCACAAGTTTTTGTTCCTATGTAAACATACCCTAACACAGCAGGTTTTGAAACTTCTTCAGTTAGAATAGAACCAGGTAAGTCTGTCAAGATTGCAGTCCAGATGTTCCCTTTCCATTAATAAGCAGGATAAACTACTGTTACTACTACTAGTGATTAAACCAATAACCAAAAATAAAATGCTTGCTCCTGGAGCAGCACAGACTCCATAAATTCAGGCTAGCATTTGCATTTTCCTTGATCTAGAAAAAAGGGGGAGGAGTGGCAAACGAGACTATAGAAAACTTAGCAAGAGCATTAGGTTATGTAAACCTTGAGGGCATTTGTGTGGTCTGTATACATTCCCAGCTGTGAACTGTCCAGCTTTTGGCTGTTAGTGACATCTATTCAATGTCTTGGTCACAAGGTCTTCTAGAGCTCTCCATTTCCCTCCAGAGCAGAGGGAAACGGTTTCTTCTTCAAAGCTACGTGATTTTGTGAGGGTCTGTGTTGTAGCTAACAGCTACAGTCGACAAGTTCCCAGGAAACTGCTTTTTAGAACCACTTTAGAAACCTTCCCAGCATCCTGGCACTTGCTCTGCTAAACAAGCTCTAGTGACTTAAGAAAACCAAAGCCAGGCTTCAGAACCCCTCCATGTGTAATGAGCTGCTTTAGAACTTTTCTGCCAGTTGTCCCTCAGCTAACCTACTTCTGCTCTCCTCTCCCTCTTTCCCACCTATTCTCTTTGCCTTGGCAAGACTGGAGCATGTGCTGCCTGTGATAGACTGCATATTGTATGAAAGCTTTGCCCTGTTTCTTTGGCTCATCCGCTGAACTCAGAGTGTAGCGACTGGGGGAGAGAGAAAGAGGTTTAGGAAGAAAATAATTTGCAGTATTAGATATCCTCAGTGTGCCGTTAAATGACGGGGGGGGGGGGGCATCTAGCTGCAGAGTAGCTGAAGAATGTTGCAGTCCAGGTGAGGTTGGATGGTATCAATGAGAAGCAACATTCACTGACCACATTTAGTTGCCTTTCACCTAATGCTCATGTTGTTCTGTATGAGGCCTGGTCTGTATCCAAAACATAGGTCAGGTGAACTATGCTGCTGAGGGGTGTGACACATGTCACACTGTGGAATTTCACTCTGTAGTTTGCCATAACCCCCAGTAGATCCAGCTAGGTCACTCTAACTCTACTGTAGATGCAGCTAGGTCGACAGAAGAACCATTCCATCAGCCTGACTTCCACCTTTCAACATCAGTGCTGGAAAAACCATTACATGCCTGCAGTGAGTGCCTCTGCTACAAGCACCACCAGGATGGACCATGTTGCTGTAGCACTGTGTGGCTAGACCTATCCTAGTTCTCCAGAAGGAAATGCTCTGCTGTGCAATACTGAATGTTTTCCAGGCTTTAGTCATCATAGCTGAAATATTTTGTCTGCAAGTAGAATCTCTCAGCAGTTGTCTAGTCAGGTCATTGAGCATTCCACTGCTACTGGAAAAGAAAGTTAATGTCAACCATGGTAATTCTGAGTCTGCTACTATATGTCCTGTGTGGCTTCTGCCTAGTGTTTGCATGAAGCAAAGCTCCAGCCTGGCTTATGAAATGAAAGCACTACTCCTGTGTCTTGGGACATGTATCATTTTCTACCTGTTTACAAAGAATAGTAAATGAATGAACTATAAGTAAATTCTTTCCAGTGGGTACAAGGGTGAGCAAAGAATGTGCCAGAAGACTAGCACACTCTACTCCGTCCTGCTCCTGGACCACACACGTGTGGGCCTGTTGACAGGTTCTTGGGTTGTGGAAGCAATCCTGCCCCTTGTTTGACAAAGGAGAGGCAGGTGGCTGAAAAAAGTATCAAGATAACAGCAAGACTTGCAGGTAACACTAATATGGGCCTGCTGCTTTTGTTGGAGTCTCACACAGTGGTCAGGAGTCAGCTATTTGGCTCCAGGCCAGTGGTATTGCTGACCCTAGTTGTGGGGTGTAGGCCTGTTGGGCTGTAGAAAGCTGGCTCTGTTCCTGCTGGTGTTAGCGACACCAGCAGCACTGTACCATCCACTGGTAGTGGCATTGCTGACCTTGCCACTGCAAACCAAGCCCCATGTCCTCGCTGTGCCCTGGTGGCTAATGCTGCCTGAGCACATCCTGTACCAGTGAGCACTGAGTGGTGAAGGGTGTCTAACAGACACTTTCCTCTCACTATAGGGTACTGCGCAGGGCCTGGCACCTACCACAGTCTTTTCCAAAGCATGCATTCTGAAGCTGCCAGGTTGTATGCTGAAATTTAAGTGCAATGAAGGGGAAGCATGCAGTGTCAGACTGGGTTGTTCCCGCTGCACCATGCCACCTCTTGTCTCAGCCATGCCCCACATTTTGCCTGGTGACAGCACTTGATGGAAACTTGGCAGCGCTTTCTCTTTGGGACACTGAGCTCATGATACAACTCATGTCCGTTATGTCTTAACGCTGTGCAGCAGGAGTTAATGGGGCTGAAATGTGATGTTTTACTACTTTCCATTGCATTCCCACAATAGTTCAGTAGTCACATTCCATGAGGAAATGCTGGTCTGCAAAGACTTGTGATCACTCTAGTAAGAATTTTGCATCCCTGAGGAGATCAAGAGCACTCAAATGTGGTGTGGCAGAGATGGAGCACATAGCATGTCCTGGGGCAGGTGGTAGGGAACACCATGGATTTTCCCAGCACAGTACTGAGAAAACAGGAACCCAATACCATGGTGCATTATCAACGATGGAGAAGGAATGAGGGGAAACTATGGGCTAGAGCTGTGAGAAGTGTGTGAAGAGGAAACAGAGCCTCTGGCATCACCCAAGAGCACCATGATCTCTGAAAAGGGCATAAAGTTGTGGAGAGGAAGAAATCACATTTGGAAGTGAATCTTCAGGCCATTGCATCCTTCTACTCACAAGCTTACAAAATTAAACCCAGTGTTTTTGAGATAGTTAGTTACTGGTAGGGACTCAACAGCCAGACCTAAAAATGAAAATTCTAGGTAGTGGTGGAGCTGCTCTCTACAATGGTGGTGTTGGCACAGGTTATTGGCTCCCAGGCTGATCTGTCCCCCCTTTCTCCTGATGCCTGCATAGGCATTGCTCAGCCATCTAATCCAATCTGCTTTGTGAAGCTGAAGCTTGAACCAAGTACTTCTGCTATTCCTAGTAATCCTTATTATTGGTATGTGGCAAGATTAGATATTTAGTCATCTCTCATGACAGAATATTATTTAACAAGGATTTCAAGAATGGTGTCTTAAATTCATCTGCTTTTTTTCATCTTTTTGAAAACTTTGCACATTTTTCCTGTTGAAGCATGACTTGGTTAACAAATAATACTTTCTGTGATGCTCATTGTCTCTTAGTGCCACTTATACACATGTCCATCCATCCTGCTGGTCTTCTCTGGAGACATTGCTAAGAAAAATAATAATAGACATGAAGTAAGCAAACTTCTATACCCCCCAAAAGAACAACATTTAAAGAATGCAGTGAATTTTGGGCTATTTCTTCTAACTAAAATCTGTTCAGTTGTCATTTAAGAACCATTCATCAACTGTCAAGAATGGTAGTTAAGAACCATTACTTGCTGCTTAAAACGATCAAATTACTCTTTCAGAATCATTAACTTTTCAGCTTTCCCTGGAAGGAATCTGCTCTGGTATTCAGCACTGGTCCTCAGAAAAGCTGAGCAAATGTTCTGCTGCAACTGCATTTGTTTTTTTGGTGATTGTTTTTTAGTGCTTAAAAAGACCTTGAGTAGCAGCAAGATTTAAGAAGCATGATGCTTTGGTATGGCCATCATTCCTCTGGCTGAGTGTCCAGAAAACATGTGGTTGTCTCAGATGTGGACCACTCCTTATGTGCCGTGGTTGGAGAAGCAAAGCGCAGATTCCATTACTATTTTGTCACAACAGTTCTATGTGCCAACTTTTGTTGGCCATTTGCTATTTCTCTGAGGCATGGTTCAGCAGCACTTTCTCTGCTGCATACTCCAACAGGATTTGTTCAGGGAGTTTCTAGAGGCTACCTGGCAGGGGCTGGCACTGGAGTTAAAAGGTATGAGGTAAAGCCTAGATGAAGTTAGTTAGCTCTTATTCAGTGTGGCTAGGGCAGGAAGTGAGTGGTGTCTTGGTTCCACCCCAAGGCTCCAGCCTGCTGAACCTGTGCAAGTTTCACCATAGGAAGGGCTCTACCCCAGAAGCAGAGAATAAGCAGTCACTGAATCATACTTGCTGAGCTTGCATTCTGCTCTGTACACAGGCTGAGAGGAGGCTGTCTAGCCATCCCTGATTGTGCAGTTGTTGGCATCTTTCACGTCCCTACACCTTCTCAGAGCATCTGCTGCTGAGAGTGCCACAGGGCTGCATGTTTTCTCTTACGCCCTCTTGAGTGGCCAAGCTGTACTCTGCCATGGGCCAGGCCATGGCAAATGTCTTGGTTGCAGGAGTGTGGAGCTCCAAGGGAGAATTAAAACTCGGCCATCACTGTTTCCCACCTACTTTCCAAGGTTGGATAGTTAGAGCCTGTTTGTCTTTGACTATACATTCAGCCTCTGCTACAGCCATTCACGCTTCAGGCCTCTCCGCTGGTCCCAAGAGAGGAACTCCTCCTGACTTCTGCCATTCTGTCCCTTTTTCTGCACCAGTTGCAGTGTCCTGTGGTGGTTCCCTACAACTTCTTGTTCCCACCAGCGCCCTATTTACCTTACCTTCCTCCTTTCCAATCCATCACTTCTCCCTTCTGACTCTTTGCCTAGTAAACGCGCCTCCTAGTAAACGCTTTCTCTCATACCTCTATACCACCCCTTGATGGCCCCTAGAGCTGCACAGACCTCTTCATTTCAGCCCTTTGTGTTTCTGAATGCTGAGCAAAGCTGATGTGCCACCTGCTTCAAAGAGTAAGTCAAGGCATCACTGCACTCTAGGCTACATGTGGGGCTGTGCCCCATCCATTATTTTGTCTGGGTTCACCACCACATTTCCTATGTTCGCAGACCTGCCTTTCCTTGCAGCACTCCTGAAGTCACTATTTCTAGTTAGCTTCCTCAGCACTGATTATGTCCCTACAGAGCTCTGTTCCCACTCTGGTGCCTGGGCTTATTGGTGTATCTGTGTCTGAGCATAAGCTCCTTGTAGCAGGGGACATGTTCCTGTGTGCTTGTGTCCATTTCCCTGCAAGTTGTGTGTCACGGCATGTGAAGCCTGGGGCAGGCCAGTGGCTTCAGTGATTCCAAGATCTGCAAGATATTTCAGTTAAGTGCAAAGTGAATGCAGTGTGTTCTGAGAGAGTCAGTTAGCAGTAAGTAAGCTACAGATCTCTGTATTTCTCTGGTGCTGAATCCATGCCACGTCATATAGTTCTTTGCGATAGGGGGTCGTGTGCGAGTGTATCTCTTGGTATGTCGTTAAAGCATGTTCCTTTGTTTTGTTTTTTTTAAAGAAAAAGATTGAGAGAGGGAAAACTTCCTCTTTTGTTTAAAAAGATACGTGAAGAGGTACCAACCTCCCCAGCCTGTCTGGCTCTGAGTATTGTCACAGGGATGTGGAGAGGAGCAACAGAATTCACGCTTGCACATTTTCAGTTCTTGCTGCATGCTTGATTGGAATAGTAACGTGAATTTTGTCTTGACCATGCAATGAGCTATTTAGTAATGACTCTCTCCTTACTACTTCTAGCCCTGATGAAGAGTCGTCTCAGAAGTTCATTCCCTTCGTTGGGGTGAGTATTTGCAGTGCTGGATTTAGGCACAAGTTAAGAAAACCATAGCTAGGGGCTTCTAAATATGTCAGGGATAACTAAGATGATTTATCATAATTGAAATGGATAATGCAAATAGGCTTTTTGCAAGATATGTTTTATTTTGTTTTTCATTGCATCTTTGCCTATGTATGTATGCAGATATAATAGTTCATCATTATTTTTCATTACCCTTTCTGTTATAATGTGATACACTTTTTTGTCTTTATTTTTTGTGGTATGGGGACCTTGGATCTTGACATAGCTTAGGGCTTCAGCATGACTTAATTTAGTCCCGATTATCTGTTTCAACATTCAGGGTAAAGTTTGGAGTATTTCATAACATAAACAAGGTTGATTATTAACAATCTCACTTGGATCTGTAGATTCTAAGGCTAAAAATGGAGCAATATATTATCTAGTCTGTCCACCTGCTTAGCAAAGAGCACAGAATTAACCTAGATGCCCCTGTACTAATGCAGTTAGTGTCTTTGACTAGCGTATATCTTCTGGCAAGGTCTCGACTATTGATCTGAAGACTTCAGAGGGTGAAGAATTCATTACTTACCGTCCCTTCTGCAAAAACCTGTTCTCTAAAGAGGGTTTCCTAATAATAATAATAAAAAAATAAAAATAAAAAGGGGGTGGGGTGGGCAGAAAGAAACTTACCAGCAAATCCCATCTTGAAACTGAGCTGAGGCTTTACCTATAAACTATTGAAGCTTGAAAAAGCCCTACTCTTTTCTCCCCCTAACCAACTCTCAGTACTTCAGGTTATGTTTCTGTGTGCCACTCTACTTGTGGGTGAGCAAAATTGTGTGGTACCTAAATTCCCTAAAATGAGGAGTCCTGTGCAAAGCTTATTTAATGCTCAGAATAACTAGTCTCATATAAAAACCAACTTTGAATTACAGAATCCCATCATTTTAAAGCCAGGACACACAATTAACTGCTTCAAATCTTACCCTGCCAGCATAATAGTTTTTTTCCATATAAGGGAATGAATATTATATAACCTGAAGTGTAACTCTGAATCAAAATGAATACTTTTCTTTGACCAATAATTTGAAAATAAAAACAAGACCTTTTTGAAAAGAAACCTACAAATTATTTCTATGTGTTCTTTTTACGGTTCTTAAGAGTGTGGAGGATGGAAAAGCCTATCCCTTTGTTAGTTTGTTCACCAATTAGGCCTAACTTCCAGCATTCCATTTTTGGTTCATTGATTTTAAGTTCCACACTTTTTCTCTGTATATTTATGGCTTGTACGCCCCTAGAGTTAAAGCAGCATTCATTTTTGTGTGATCAAATTCTGTCTGTTCCCTTTTGCACCTTTTCCCACCAGCACTTGTTACAGGTTGTCGTGATGCTTCCTGAGTTTTCACTTCCTTTTCACAGTTGAGCTCACAATTAGGTTAAATCTGAAGGCCCAGTTATCAAAACAGACTGCTCATTTACTGGTCATTTTATTATTTATGATTCCTGGCTCACTCCAGTTTAGGTAACTAAAGACTGCTTTCTTAATTTCCCCCTCCAATTTCATAGATTAAACCTGCGAGGAGTCATTATTATCATCTGGTCACAGACTATGTAATTCCCCCCCGTGTCCCCTGTAGTTGCTGGTTTTTTAGAAAGAAATCCAATGTTGATTTTGAAGGCCTGAATTGATGGAGAATCCATGCCATTCTAGGGTGAATTGCTCCAGGGATTACCACCTATGTCTATAAAAACTTTTGGTGTACTCTCTCACCAATATGAATTGATAAAGTTTCCAGTTCCAGCAATTGAGTCGTTTTGTTTCTTTGCAAGCTTGGGGTATGTCTGCACTAGAAACACAACAGGTGTAAGGATGGAAAAGATGTTTCAGTTTCTGTAATAAATCCATCCTTCTGAGGTCTCATCTTCACTTGAAATACTACAGTGACACAGCAGCATTGGTTCAACGTAGACGCCATGAGAGGAGCTCTCCAATCTGTTTGGCTAGAGGGAAGAGTAAGTGCTGTCTGTACCAGGGGTTAGGTTTGTTTAGCCTTGTCTCGTAAGAGAGTGAATTTTTCACACCCATAAATGACAGCTTTCTGGTACAGACCAATTGTTTGAGTCCTGTACTGGAGAAATCTTCCTCTTAAGGTACTTTGGCCAGTTCAAGACCCCTCTTAATTTTCTTTTTGTTAATTGAAATAGATTGAACTGTTTTGGTATCTCACTGTATATGGAGGTTTTGCAGACTTCAAAATCTTTTTGTGGCTCTTCTCTGCACTCTTTAGTTTTTCAGTATCCCTTTTAAAAGCCTGGCATCAGAATTGAATATCGTATTTTAATAATGGTTTCGACAGTGTTCTATACCCATCACCTATATTTATCCAGGATTCCCCTGCCTGTACACCAAAGGTCATATTAATCTTCTTAGCCGTGGTTGCACTGAGAGTTCATAATTAGTTAGCCAGGTTGACTGACTCCTAGGCCCTTCTCCTTCCTCTCTGAAATAGCCCTTTGGTCTCTGTCTGAGCCAGGTTCTGTTTCCAGTTGCGTGACTTCGTATTTGACTATATTATTTGTTTGCAAGCAACATACTGAGGGATGCATATCCCTCTGTAGAAGTGCCCTGTCCTCATAATTATTCTCTGCCACACCAGTCATACTGTCTGTCTGTAAACTCTAGCAGTAGTTATGTTTTATCCAAATCAACGAGAAAGGAATTGAGTAATGTGCCAAGAACCTGTTCCTGTGGGACTGCCTAGAAATACACCTGTTGGATGATTATCCCTGCTTACAATGACTGTTGGAGATCTATTAGTTTGTCCATTTTAAATAAGTCTAATGTACTGCATTGATCTTTCGGATTTTTTTAATCAATGTTAAATGTCACTAACCTTGTCCAAGAACATTACATCAGCACAACTGTCTCCAAACCAAATTCCATCAAGAAACAATGCCAAGTTTGTTTGAAAAGGCCTTAATTTTAATGAAATAAAGTGGCATTTAATTCTGCTACCATTCTTTAATTTTTCACTGATTGCCTTATTTAACCATTTTATTATTGATGCCCAACACTGATGTCAGGTTAATTGGAATATAGGTACCCAGATTATTTCATTTATCCTCTTATCAATATGGCAGAAAGCTATGTTTCTTTCTGTCCTCTGGAACTTTCCTAGAGTTGCAAGTTCTATAAAAATATACATTGTGTATTTATTTTGTTTCTTAGTTAAATCTTTTAAAACTGTTGGAATGTGAGTTATCCAGACCTGCTGATTTTTAAACATTTTTAAGTTTAGAAGGTGCTGTTTAGCATCCTTAATTAACATTTAATTGGGAAGTGTTTCATTACCCTGTATGAATACATCATCTGGCTTCTTTCCCCATACAGAGCAGAAATATTTACTGAATACTTCTGCCTTGTCCTTATCAGACAGTTTTACCATCTCATCTAGTAATAGACTGGTAATGTTAAGATTTGTTTTTGTTCCTGATAAATTTTAAAAAGTGCATTGTCCTTAACCTACTAGTTGTAGATTTTTTCACTGATATTTTAGTTTCCTTTATTGCTTATTGCATTTAATGAGTTCTGATCTATATTTGTTGCTGTTAAATGGGGAAAGGAAAATGTTTAATATATATTTTTTTAAATTTTTGTTACTTTCACTTGTCATCTAAACCAGGATTCTGTAATCAATGCTGCCTGATTGTGGAATTGGGAATCAAGTCATGATTACTTGCATTTAGGCAGCCACTGACTCTTAATTTATTGACCAATTCATCTTTCCCTATCAGAATGAAAGGTCTAGTGTAAATTCACCAATGTTGCTTATGTTAATTCTGGTGCTAGATATCATGTAGAGTAGGGACAAACTGTTAAACACTGTGCTGCACTCCAGATGTGGCTGCATTTCAATCACAGTTGAAGATGTGTAGTCCAAAATGGTTTCAGTTGCCTTTTGGCTCTCACTTCTGTCCCTAGGGGTACCTGGGGGCTGGTAAGGTCTCGGATATAAAATGGGCAGTCTTAGAGCTGATTGAAGTTACACTGGCTGATTACAATCCCTAGGTTCCATGCCCCCTTTATAGAGAGGGAGTGGAATACGGTTGAGTTAATGAAGCTGTTGTATTCCCATCATCAGTGGAACACTCCCCTGTCCACTTGGCCTTGTTTCTTGCCCTTTTCCATCAGAGTGGTGGAAGGGGGATTTGTAGGAGGAGCATGTCAAGTGACAGAGCCTACCACTGGCACTATGTATAAATTCCACTGTGTTTTTCCTTCCAGGTGGTAAAGGTTGGAATAGTGGAACAGTCCTCAGCAACATCAGGTAATGGAAGAAAATTTGCCTGCTTCTCACTGTTGTCTGTAGCATTCCAGCTTGGAGCTATAATATCCACATTATGGCAATGTCCAAACGCATGGATTTAGTGGTGAGAGATCAGAGTTAGGGGTGGTTGATGGGGGAACAGTGTGAATTTAAAACACTAAATTCTCCATGTGGATGTACTATTCTGATGCAAGAGGGCCTTTTTCCTGATTTAGTTTGCCACTTTGGAAGTGGTTTAAGTTCAGAAGAAAAACTCCACTCTTATCCCAGATTGTATATGGTCTCATGGGTATTTATGCTGATATAACTGGAACAATTTGTGTATACACAAGCAGTAAAAATAAACCGAAAGCACAACATCAGTGTAAACTGCTATTCAGTGCAGATCTGCTCTGTGGGGCTCATTTGATATACACATTGATAATGTTCAGAGTTTTTAATCAAGTTTCTTGATTAAATCTGAGTGTCAGTTATGCACTGGGCAAGCTGCTGCTCAGATTCTAGCAGCCTGTTGTGCTGTCATCTCTCAGCGCAGCCCCCCAGCAGAAACCAGAGTAGAGGAAAATGGCTATAATTGTCAGGGTGAAGGTGCTAAACATTTATCTCGCATGAGAACTACACCAGAAGAACACTCTCTTAATGGTACAAAATCAAGCACTCAAAATCTAGGATGTGCTAGAGTTTGGTAGGCCTGTGCAACCTTAATTTGTCCCCTTCTGTGCCTGCATTAATGGTCTTTAACTTCACGGTCACATACTGTTTTTTCCACAGGTTCTGACTTTAAGTGCAAAGGATAGACAGCTATTCCATATTTTTCTTCTTGGTGTTGTGTGTGTGACCCAGGTCCTGTGTGCATCACTCTCTTCCAACCCTGCACAGAAGACAGAATTACTCATTTCCTGTGAGGAGAGGAAGTATTACCACTTTTTACAGGTGGAGGGTTGAGGCACAGAGATGAATGTCTTAAGTATCGACTTCTGGAGTCCAATTTGAAATGCCTTGGACTCAATTTTTCCCAGTGCTTGGCACAATATTGCATTTTTATGTTACCAGCATAGCTCCCATGACTTCAGCTGCAGCAGTGAGTGGTCAGTGTTTCTGCAAATCAGGGTCTCAAGTTGGTTCCTAGAAAATGAGCTACACACAATATTAAAAGTAAATTTTAAAAGACGTGCTGAGCATCAAACAGGAGCTCTATGGCAGAGAATCGCATTTTCCAGGTCACCATTCAATTGCCTTAGCCATGGGACTGTCCACTCTCTTCCTGCAGCCCCCTGCCTCATTCATTACACACCTTCCCCATCCTGCTGGGGTTCTACACAGAACAGCTTCCTTCACTGCACAGCCAGTCCAGCCTGTGCACCAAATGAGGCTGGGGTTTCATGGAAAAAATAGGTTGGAAATCGCTGCTCAGTCCCATCCACTCCAGCTTCTTGTGCATGTCTTTACCCAGCCAGTGCCAGTTCTCCCCCAGCATGTTGGCTTCTTGTCAGATCTCTCTCCTGCTCCTTCTCCTCCTTTCTCCTGCCCATTGGTTCCTAGTCTCTCCCCCCATGGCTGCTCTCTTTATCTTGGTCTTGCTCCCAGTTTCCATTCCCTGTCCAATTTCCCTCTCTGTCTCTATCTCCTCCTCCTTGGGCTGCTCATCCTAATGTATTCCGGGTCCCTCTGCATTCAGATCAGGCAGCTTCTTCCTCCACACTGGCTGGGCTCGCCAAGAGGTTATCTTGTCTCACTGCAAGAGCCCTGAGCTGACATAGCCTGGAGCTTCAGCTCCTGGGGTAGCCCTGCTCACCTCTGGGATTGAGCATGCTCAGTGCAGACTGGATGTTCAGGGAATTTAGCTGCTAAAACCTAAGAAGTCTTGGGCAAACTACAATTTTGAAAGGCTTCTAACTTGTCAGGTTTTCCTGCGAATGGCAAGTGAGACCTCCCTGGCACAAAAGCTGCCCTCTATCCATTTTTAAGTCGCTTCTCCAAAGCATGGAGGAGCTAGAGTTGTTCAAGGAAAATTGCTAGAACTCCATAACGTGGGGAAAAATGCATTTGTCCCTAACCTTATTCTCTGAAACAGCTGAATCCTTTGGCTGAAAATTTCCACAAAAAAAACAAACCAAAAAAAAAAAAAAAAACCCCACACAACACATTCATACCCCTGGCATGGAAAGGTTCAGCCTGAGCAGTTAGTTTGCAAGCAATTGAAAACAGGGTCTAATAATCTAAAGTGTTAGGCAACCTTAATGTGTGGTGCTACCAGCTACATAGATATATAGTGGCTTATACAATTCTTTTAAGTAAGTTCACAAGCATAACCAACTAAACTGTACATTGCTTATATCCCTGTTCATGAGGTACTTGTTGCGACTTGAAATTAGGTTTCTATCCATCACAGGAGTGAAGTTCTGGAATAGACTTCCAAAGGGAGCAGTGGAGGAAGAAAACCTAGCTTACTTCAAAACTGAGCTTGATAAATTCCTGCAGGGGATGGTATAATGGGGCAGCCTAGTTTGACAGTTGATTGATCTTTGACTCCTGGTGGTAGCTATGCCAATAGGACAATTGATGGGGTGGGCTCTGAGTTATAACAGAGAATTCTTTGGTATCTGTCTAATCAATCTTGCCAACATACGTAAGGTCTAACCAATGGCCATATTGGAATCAGGAAGGAATTTTCCCTGTGGGCATATTGGCAAAGGGATGAGGGTTTTCACCTTCCTCTGTAGCGTGGGGCATGATTCAATTGCTGGTGGATTCTCTGTACCTTCAAGTCTTTAAACCATGATTTTAGGACATTAATAACTCAATCATGGGTGAGAGGCTTATTTCTAGAGTGGGTAGGTGAGGTTCTCTGGCCTGCATTATGCAGGAGGTCAGACTGGATTATCATATAGGGCCCTTCTTACTTTAGAGTCTGAGTCTATAGATTATGCCTCTTGCCACAGAGCTGCCACCAGTACACACAGTTCAATAATGTTGCCAGCCCCCTGGGAGGTGGGTGAGCATTAGACTAGCCTGAAAGATGGGGTGCAAAAGTCCAGCAGTTTGGTGAATGCCTGGGACTCCACAGCAGTCAGAGGTAGGACTAGACCTCAAATGCCTTATATCTGTCCTTCATATGCTAGGCAGGAAGAGCTCTTATACCCTGCATAATCTGACTTTATTTCCACTGCACATCATTTCAATGCAAGCCTGTACCCATCCTAACCTGGACATGGGAGCCATCTCTTCCCATCTGGAACAGGGTTCCTATAGAAGCTCCTCCTCTCTGTGCCTCTTAATTTCTCCTTCCCTCTGCTGTGGTGCTAATTCCTTAAGGAGCCATGGGAGCAGTCTCTTGCTGTGCATGGAGCCTTTCAGAGAAGTCTCAAAGCCTTGTACAATATTAAGGTGAGGGTGGGGGCTTCACAGAACTTGCCTTGTAGTGTTTCCCCTTCCATCAGGAGAGGGGGATTTGCCCCCTACTCATGTACATGCTATAGATTAAGGCAAGGCGTTGACTCCCAAACCATGCGGACACCATCTTGCCCAAGTGGTACACAACTGTCCCTGTGGTCAACCTGCATGTTGAACAGAACCTCACTGACTCCTGTCCCCATTTCAGAGGAGTTCCCAACGGAGTATGGCTCCATGGAAAAATTATTGAGCACATTACCTTTGGGTGGATTCCCAGCCAGCGCTGAGGGAACAATGCAACAGTCCCCTTCCATCCTGGGCCTGATGCTTTACTGCACACAGATCCCAGCCCCTGTGGAAAAGGCAGTCTGGCTGCAGGTTTGTTTCCTGGGAAGGAACAATAAGGCCCTAAGTGACTTTGCTTCCCAACCCACCAATGAGACCAGTAAATGGAACAGTGACTTCTTTTTACTGATGGGGAAATAAGATGAGCAGCTGGGTACAGTTCTGCCCAGTGACCTGCTGCACTGTACAGTGTTCGCCAGTAGGAGACCATGGCTGATGAACACAAACGGTTTGAATCATTCTCTTTAAGGTGATTCCGATGATGCGACTCCCTCTAGTTCCAGTGTCCTTTCCTCTACCCCGCCTTCTGTGTCTCCTGCTGTGAAGGAAGCTTCCCCCACCCCACCTTCCTCGCCGTCTGTCACGGGCAGCTTCTCTTCCTCCAGGTAAAGCACTTTCCGCCTTTTTCCTCTAACTGTATTACCCAAAATACAGTAGAAATGAAATCTCTTTATAAGCAACCCTGATGCTCTCCTTCCCTCACCTGCCACCCTCATTCCCTTAGTCCTAAGTCATTCCTTTACATGCTTGTAGCTTGGGCCCTGTGAAGATGAACCCTGCTTCCCTTCCAAGGAAATAACTCGAGGAGAGTGGGAGGGGACAGGCACTGATGATCATTGGTGCAGACCCCATGGGAGTCAGGCTGGGTTTTGTTTGCTACATTTCACTGGGAGAGGGTCAAGATGTGGGACAGAGGCTGGCCTTCCCTGCAGTATGCATACACTCAGCTGTCTTGGAGATTACCAGCTGGCATGGAAACCCAACACTTGGAATCTGTAAAAAGTAGATACTTCTTAGGGCCTCCTGGTCCAGTGCCTTCAGATTTTGGTGAAACCTTTGATGCTTTCAGCCTTAATTCAGGTATAATTCAAGAGCCACTGCAGAGGATAACGAGGCACCACTTGGATCCATGGCATGGGCTGGCCCTACTAATAGTCCGTGATGAAAACACACTCTGTATTCAGAGAGCATCTAGTGCAATAAACAGAGCCTCTTTCTGGTCAGGACCCCAAAGTGCTACAACAAGGCAAGGGAATAAGTGACCTAGAAGGAAGGAGCAAAGAGCATGGTTGTGCAGAGGGACCTGGCAAATTCACATCCATTCTGGTCAATTTCTTGGCCATAGGTTTTGGAAATCAGTCCATTTCATATTTTTTGGATGTTTATATCTGAAATTTCAGGGGAGTCTGACCCAAAAGGGGGGAGGGTTGTAAAATGCCACCCTCATTTCCTCATGGAGGTTCCTGTAGCCAGAGGAAGTCCCAGAGGTGGAGGGGAGGGTTCAGTGTCTACTGTGCTGCTGGGAGCACCCCAACCAGGTTGCCTAGCTGCTAGTCCTGGCCAGTGGTGGGTCAGTGCATGGGGCCATCCAGAAAAATGGGTGCCCTAAGCCCTATTAGAAGGTGCAAGGCTAGAACTAGGGCACCTCAGTCCCCTCGGATGCTGTGGGACAGGTGCTCAAACTGCAGCAGGACGAGTGCCTAGAGCCTGAAATCCCAGCCAGGCTGGGAAGGGATAGGAGTTACTCTTCCCTGCATGGCTACTCTGACAGGGAAGATCAGCACTTCACTCCCACCTCCACTCCCTCCCCCGACCCACTACCTTGCCAGGCTACAGGAAGCTCTGGGAGGCATTCCACAAAACTAACAGCATGAATGTGTTTTTCAGTGTTCAGAATGGGCGAGCAGGACGACTAAGGTTATGACAGGCTGTTTAGCCAGACATCATTCCCCAGAGAGCATAATGGAACAGTTGATGTGTGATTCAGTTGCCAAACAAACCTGACTTCATTCTTGAAATTACAGCGTGGGTTGATATAAATAAGTGTGAAGATGTAATAGAGTGTCGGGAGGCATTTGAGTTAATACCACGTGACAGCTGATTAACAATATCACTAGAGCATATTGAAAGGTTTGAGAACTATCTGATGGATCCTAAAGTAGTGGTCAATAGGAATCATCATCAAATGGGCTATTTTGAGTCAGTAACAGGCCCAGCATTTGATATTTTCATCCATGATCTGGAAGTAATATAATATCACAGCTGATACAATGGCCCAAAAATTAGTGGAGTAGCAAATAATGATGAGGATAGGGCAGTCGTAACTAGCCATTGGTCTTGCTTGTTAAACTAAATGTTGCATTTTTTAATACAGCTAAACGCCAAGTTACACATCAAGAATAGGAGCAGTGAGGTGATTTTATCACTATGTACAGTGCTGGTGAGAGCAATACTGCAAAACTTCATGTCCACATTTTTAACAAGATTGACAAATTGCTGAAAGCCACAAAAAATGATTTGACAGCTAGCAAAAACAGTAGGGGCAGATGTAGTGAGTACAGTACTGATTATAGGTAGTCTGTGACTATAGGCAGAATTTAGTCTTAAATGTTTATTTTCTGTGCATCTTCACTGCTTACACATAATGGTGTTAAGTGCGCTGAAAGTTACCAACTAAACATCAAGGGAAAGTGCCAAAATGACTGAGGAGCACAAAGCTCATTGAAAGTCCATGGACTTCAGCTGTCTTTACCAGATTTTGAAACACCACCATTCTTTGGTTTTGGAATTTTCTAGGGGTTAACCCACCCCCAGATGTGTTGGCTGGCTAATCATTTAGTTTTATGATCTTTGGATGCAAGGTGTTGTAGAATGGAGAACTGTTATGGGCAAGGCTTAGGAAAGGAACCAACCAGTAGGACAAATCCAGATTCTCCTCCTGACTGTTCAATTTGTAAGCTCTGAGCCATAGCATGGCAAGAGATGGAGGAGATGGCCAGGCAGAGAGCAGGAGAGGCACCCATTGAGGGCTTGCTCAGGTTTGGGGTTCAATGCAAGTTGTGGGAAGTTAGAGGAACAAGGTGTAGGTATGTGGCTTGGAGAAGATTTAAGATGCAAGAGATCTTCCCACAAGGTATAGCCATCTCAGTGTGGTAGCCTTCCCCTGATTCCCCAGGGAGTGAGATGAATTGGCTGGAGCACAGGATTCTTTGCTTCATATGCTTGTCTCCCATTTCATTTTGCCAGGTACACATTAACTGTGGAAGTCTCTCTTTGCATTGCTAAGGATGATTCCTCTGGTGACAGGCAGTGAAAGACCATTTGGGGCCAGAGGAGTTGGCACCAATATTTTCACATGTGGGCAATGTTGTTGGACATCGTGTGGTGCATTCAGGCACATTCTTCACAGGAACTGATCCCCTTGGCTTTGGTTGACAGTAGTGGAGTATTTCAGGGCTCAGCATTCCTGAAAGTCAGACCAGTTTCATTCACCCAGAAACCCCAACTTGGCCTCCTTTAGGCTGCTCATCTGGAAAACATTGACCTCTGCCTATGTGCTCCTCACTCAGTGGAGAAGACTGTGTGTGTCTTGTGCTGAAGCACCATCTCTTGTCTCTGCCACAGGAGCTGGAGACATCAGCACAGCTGAAATAGGCTGTTGCCCCCTATGTGGGGAAAAAGTGGAGGAGATATTCCTCTCCCTCACACCTGAACTGACTGCTTCCCTTAAGCACTCCCTGTCCAGAGCCATCTCTAGACTGGTCTGTCCCAGATGTAGTCTCCTAGTGCTGGGGCTGTCTCTTGTATTTCAAGATGCTCCCCTCTCTCCTCCTCCCAACAAACACTCACTCCTTCAGCTCTAGGCTTTGTCTTACCAGCAAATGCCATTTTCCTGGCCCCTCGTTCCCTTCTATGAAGGCCAGGCGTCTGCTGTAGTGTTTCTCTCACCTCTGGTGTGACCTGAACTTGGGGGCTCCCCACCAAGGAAGAAAGATAATACAGGTTGTGTGTGGGAAAGCGGGGCCCCTTAGCCAAGGCCCTCCCCAGCCACTTCATTCATGTTGCACCTGGAATGTGCAAGTCCAGATCCAACTGCATCTCTTCCCAAATGCTGGTTGGTCCTGGGCCTAGGGAGGTAGATCCTGGACAGGTGTTATGGTTCCCAGCAGTCTCATGCCAAATTAGACTGAGGCTTCCAGTTCCCAGATTCTCCTTGGAGAGGGGAAGCCAGTAAGGGTTGTCTGTCCAGTGAGTTACCGTGTGGCAAGCCAGGCAGTGAACCTACCCACACCCCAGTACAGTTTCTCTGGGTAAGCCCTAAGCTTGCCATTGTCCAGCTGCACCCAGGAGAACAGGAGCTATCAGGCTCTGCTGCAGGGCTAGGCTGGCTCTCCTTAGACGATCCTGAACTGGAAGCCATTGCCACAGAGTGTAAATGGATGTTGTGTCCTTGTCTGCAGCTGACAGGGAACTTGGTATTTTAGCTGGATCCCTGAGATCCCAGGATCTCTTGGTTTGCAGTCTTCTCTCCAAAGGGACTTTGTCCTGCCTTTCCTCGCCTCTGCATGGCAAGATGGAGTTGACAGTACTGAACCCTGACAGGATCTGGCTCAGGTTCCTCTCACAGCTGTGCCTGCTTCCTGGGTTGGGGGTGGGACTCAGCCCACTGAGTGGTCATTGTGGGAACAGAGTGGGCGCCACATCTTGTGTCTGCAGGCAATCTTTTGATGGCTCTGTGAGGGCTACCCTCTTCCTTGGTGCAAAGACTGTGAGTCCTGTTCCTCCACAGTCCTCTTTAACCATCTTTTTCAAGCTGAATCCGTCCCTGCTTTTGGCTGGCCTCTGCCTTGCCCAGCCCAATGTAGAGCCTGGTCCATGAGGTCTGTAGGTTGAGTAGGGAGCAGCCCTCTGGGCCTGCATTTTCCCCAGGCACCATCAACTGGAAATGTCCGCATTGGAGTTTATACGGAGCGCCCCAACCTTGAAGCTGTTTTCTAGGGCATCACCTCAGCGGAGATACTCCTCTCTCCCTCTCTCCAGCCAGCCCAACTCCTCCTGTTACCTCAGCCTCTGAGCTTCCTGCTCCTTCCCTCAACCATTTTCAGCACGAGGAGTCAAGTTGCTGCTAACTATGTTTCTGTGGCTTTGCTCCCTGGCATAAACCTCCTCTCAAGTAGCCTCTGGGGTGGAGGAAGTGGGCAAAGTGTCTGAAGTAGTGTAGGCTAAGCCTATTTAGCTGATAGTTTTTGGCAGCCATTGGATGGGAAGCCTAAAGGAGCAAAGTTGATGCAAGATATTCTGTGCCTCATATGTTTTTCCCTGCCTGCATGGTGTCAGCAGGAACGACTCACACATCTCCCCACTCTTGAGAACCAAGCCACAGAACAACCATTGGCTAGTTAAAAGGGACCATTATCTCCCCATGCCTGGTGCATCCAGTGTAGCCATGTCTGGGATCACAGGAGATGGCCACCATGGCAATTATGGCTCCACCCACTGACAATTTCTCAACCAGTTTTGCACCACATCCTGATGGTAGCCAAAGGAAGACTTTGGTAGCCCTCATTGGAAAGTGGTTTTCCAGCTCAGCATTTTGTTGGGCAAGCCTGTTTCATGGGTTGGGCTTTGTGAGTGCACTGCAGATATGATTCTAGCCAGACTGACAGTTTAGTCACCTGAAAAAGGATATGCCCCCCTCCTCTACACCCCAACTGTTCTGAAGAACAATCGGATAGTTTTTTCTCAAGATTGCAATTAAGGAGTCCTGTGGCACTTTTAAACTAACAAATTTATTTATCATATTAGCTTTCGTGGAGAAAAATCCCACTTCATCAGATGCTTTGAAGATGGGGAACTTACAGATCTGAAGGAAAATTTCTGCAGGGAAGTTTATGTCATAGGATCAGGCCACACTGTTACAGCAAATCAATGTAGTGGTTTACAAATCTGAACTACTGCATTGATTTGCTGTAACAGTGTGGGAAAAAAAGAAAAACGAGTCATGTGGCACTTTAAGACTAACAGATTTGGCTTGATCCTAGGAAAATTTATGCAGAGAAGTGTAAGTCATAGGATCAAGCCAAATCTGTTAGTCTTAAAGTGCCACATGACTCGTTTTTCTTTTTTTCCCCACACTGTTACAGCAAATCAATGCAGTAGTTCAGATTTGTAAACCACTACATTGATTTGCTGTAACGGTGTGGCCTGATCCTATGACATACACTTCCCTGCAGAAATTTTCCTACCTATTCTGTAAGTTCCCCATCTTCAAAGTGTCTGACAGAGTGGAATTATCTCCCACGAAAGCTCATATGATAGATAAATGTGTTAGTCTTTAAAAGTGCCACATGACTCGTTTATTTGTTTTGCAGAACTAGACTAACAAAGCTATCCCTTTGGAAATTAAAACAAAGGAAAGGATTAATTAGAAGTTGCTTGATTAAATATAATTTGAGACAATGATTCCTGGCTCATGAGCTATGTAACTAAGCATGCTTTACAACTGTCCTTCATGGGGACAGTCTAACCACTTTGGTCTACACTTTAAGTGACTTGTTTCTTGGTGCATCCTGTTCTTGGGTGCCCATTTGAATAGATGTCCAAGGAGTCTAACTTGCTGGAGCAAGTACTCACGCCCTGGAAACCTGGCTACCTTAAGGGTCTCAAGTTAGGCAGCCAGAATCATTAGTCATGTGTGAAAATGTTAGACCCTTGATTGTCTTTTTGATGAAAATCCTGTCTGTCCGTAATGGGGAAATGATTTTCTTCCCGTCTTCCAGCCAGAGCCTTGGTGCAGAGCTGATGGGACTGCAGGTGGATTACTGGATTGCTGCCCAGCCCATGGAGAAGAAGCGAGATCCAGAAAAGAAGGACCCTTCCACTGCCAAAAATACACTGAAATGCACTTTCCGGTCCCTACAGGTCAGCAGGCTACCCATGAGTGGTGAGGCCACTAGCACTCCAACAATGTCCATGACGGTTGTGACAAAGGAAAAGAACAAAAAGGGTAAGAGGCAGAGGAGGCATGAACTTATTCCTATCATCAGGAGTTGCTGCTGTGTGTAAAGCAGATTCTTGCATCTGACCTGGTTTTCCAGGTCTGCCCCAGATTCACTGTAAAATGTCTTACAGTACAGCCTGCTCCCCAGCCCTGGAACATGCCTATTAGGCCTGCTGGTTTGCAACTTCTTATTTTACTGTTATGTGGAGTGACATCCTGTGCTCCTGTGAAGAGGAAGCTGTTTCGTGCCAACAAATCACACCATGTTGGCTAGGTCTCCTGTGACATAAAAGCTGGTGGTGATAGCATGAGGTAAGGCAGGGCCACTAATAATCCTACCTACAACAAATCATGAGCCAAGCAGTCTCACAGGTGGACTTTGGCTGGGATTTTTGTGGTGTGGTGATTTTGCTTTTTCTTTATCAAACCCAGCCATTTATGGAAACAACATCTAGTCCTTCCTCCTGTATTGTGCTTTCCTACAGCATTCCAGGCACTTTTGCTCCATTAATTTCAGACTTGCCAAAAAAATTTTCTAGGCATTGGTGCACATGTTGTGTCCGTCTGTGGCCCAGAAATGGCCAGTGCTTGACACTGAAGATGAAGATACCCCCTAACAAACCTAGCCAGCAACGCAATTGTGACTCTTGCTGCGTTTCAGCTGGAGGCCTGAAGCATGAGACTGAATTGCTATGTTCATAATTGTGGTGCAGATGTTTTAATGGTCCTACAACAGGGTACTGCAACCTGCGGCTCCAGGTCTTTGGCTGCCACCTTGCAGCTCCAGGCTCCCCCCCCCCCCGGAAAACTTCTGAGCAGTCCATTCCTGGCCCCAGGCCCCCTGCCACCAGGAGATCCTGCAGGGGGTCTGCTTCTGGTTCTGGGCATCTCCCCTCCCCCCTCACCAGGGGATCTGGCGGCATACACCCTGACCTCGTTTCCCCCACCAGGAAGCTATGCCCAATGTGGCTCTCAAAACACTTCGTTATTTAAAGAATTTTTTAAAATGGCTCTTCTTGTCTTTGCGTTGCTGTCTCCTGTCCTACATCTGTCCAGCCCTTGTTCTGAACTTGGTATCATCCTGTGTCCTTGTTAAAAGATTTTGCAGTAGTGGGGGATGGAGGTCTTACCTTTACAGCTCATTTATATGCAGAATCTGCTGTGAAATAAGGTATCAGTGTAAAGTGATGGATTAATTGGAAGTGGATTAAACCAGACCACACAAAGGCACTCAATTTGCTTTGTGAAGGCAGCGCGTGGCATTCCAGGCTGTATCCTCACAGAGAGCCTTTGTACTCCTCCTGTCTGTTGGAAGGAAGGATGCTCTTGAGGCACTGGTCAGGGGGATGGGAACAGTTACTGGAGAGAGTGAGAAGGGGAAGGAGGGAGAAGAGGAGAGCTGGGCTGTCACCGACCCATCTTCCTCTCCCCCCGACCCCTCGAGGGCATCCTCCCACTTGCGGCTTGAGTTAAATCATTTTTTCTAAGGACCTGCCTGCTGGAAACCCACCATCTGTATGAGCCACAGTGCAGAGAACTTGCTGCAGTCCTCAGGTCTTGAGCCTGTTTTCTTTGCAGTGCCCTGGTCCCCTGGTATGGTGCTGCCATCCAGCCTGTGTTTGTTCCAACTGTTAGAAGGCCTCTACCTGGCACCCCACATTTCACAGCTCAGTACTGAACACACCTGTCCCTCACTTGGACAAGCACCAGGCAACCAGAAAGGTCCATGGATATTCCAGGTCTCCCAACTTCCTTGCTCCCAGGTGTGACAGCCTGCTTCACAGTTCTGGTCTGGTGTGCCACTGTGACCCCCAGACCCAGACTCCTGAACACTGATTTGTCCTGCTTTGCCAGATGACCACTCACTCCCGAGTCAGTCTACACCAGCCTCCTGCATGTAATCAGTCCCAAGCAGTGGGTGTGCACCCTCTGGCCTCCTAAGGAATGGTGTCCAAGCAAGCATCTCTAGCTCTGACACCATGTCAGGAATTCCTGTCCTACAGGGATTGGGACCCTTTCCCAATTGCCGTAGACTCAGGTCTATCCGTTTATCAAAGAAATGAAATTGTGCCCAGCCACACTGGTTCACACCCTCTAAAGTCCACGCAGCTTTAGATAAAACTCACTAGTTTATTGATCAGGGTATTATTTCAAGTAAGTATATAGAAAATCAATGCACAATCATTTAATAAAGGAGTCAGGAGTTACCACAAGGAAATAAAAGATATAAAACACATGCTAACCTAACAACACTACTACAGTTATGCTTGTCTCACCACTCAGGTCTGGCTCTGATGGCTTGCAGCCATCTCCACCTATTTCTAGACAGAGCCCAATTCTTTTTGTAGATGTTTCAAGATGGAGAGTCTCTGGCAAAAAGCCTGGAGCAGCTCCAAGCATCTGTCTGTGTTTTCAGTCCTCTCTCTAGCCCCACTCCCCTTCCTGGGAAGAAGTGATTCAATTGTTCTGTCTGAACCTGGGACCTCAATTTACATTATCTTGTTACTTCCCCCAGGTACTTCCTTGCAATGCTGATTGGGAAACAGCTCTGGCTTCTCCATGCTGCTGGAAAATGACTCTGATTGTCCCCCTCCCCTCTGAGCCATGTAAAACCTGCTTCACATGTGCGCACATACATGGTACTGCAGGAAACATGATACCATAACCATATGACAACGTTCAAAAGGGAACCTTGCGGAGCATAATTGGCATCATACAACACAATTATACTGCAGAAGTGAACAGAAAAGTTACTTGGATCATAACCTAGGGGTTCATGGATGTGCATTCTGTGACAGGTGCAAACACACACACTTCCAAAAGGAGAAAGGTTGGGGGGCAACCTAATAGTTTCTGAACTTGGTGGTAGGGGACCCAAAATAAGGAAAAGCCAGGAAATGACATGCTCTGGGATGACTGTTACCAATGAGAGTGACTTCTAGAATTCTTTCCTTCAAGGGCCTTTTACAGCTACTCGCTTCTGGCTGCACTGAGGGGCCTGACGAGAGAATTCTCTGAGAGCTGGGAAGATGGCAATAGCCATATTGCAAGGGAATGTCAGTGTGACAAATTTCCAGCGCCCTGCTGAAGTGTATTAGCCAGGGCTGGTTTGCAAACACACAGGGCCGTAGGAAGTGGCTTTGTCTGTTCAGTAGCTGGAGATCTACTTTTGCCATGATCTCTGCGGTGGTACCTCATTGCAAGAACCACATCACTCAGGCTAGGGTGTGGGAAGTGCCAGCCTCCAGATCAGACATGAATGTCTGTCATGGTCTATCTGGGAGACCTGAGGCTGTGTGACGATGACATCTATGAAGCTCCTAGGTGGAGTTTGCCCAGACTGGATTTAGGGAGAGATTTAATCCACTGTTTAGACTCACAGACTCTAAGGTCACAAGGAACCAATATGATCATCTAGTCTGACCTCCTGCACAATGGAGGCCAGAGAACCTCGCCCAGCCACAACTGTAATAAACCTCTAGTCTAATCTAAGTTTGGAAGCATTTCTCCTGGAGCCCCCTTCTCTGGTAAGACTTTGGTACCTTTGCTCACACCACTCTATCCCCTGGTTCCATTCTTTTGAGGCAGCTCCCTTGTCTGGCCTTACCCATTTGAGCAGCTGTTGGCTTAGTATTCATGTAGTGAATCTGTGGCTGTGCATAGAGATAAGTTGTTACATTGAGCCGGAAGCAAGAATAAAATCTCGGGTTTTCTGCTGTAGAAATGTCCTGCAATAAGCAAGAATCTCCATTAAGATGAATAGATTTTGTATTGTTTGAGCCCAACCATCAATACTTGCAGAGTTTCTGTTGTTAAAGGACTGGATATTTTCCCTAATAGGGGAAAGCTAGAGGAAGCTTATGGAAATGAAGACTTTCAGGAGCCGAACGTATTGCTTTGGGGGTGTAAGAAGTGCCTCTAAAAAGGCCCAATTTCCTGGGCCCAGTTTGTAAGGTGGCAATATTTGGCTAGCATTTCTGGGAATGGGAAGTGTTAGTAAGGATGGGCCAGAGGGGCGGGGAAGGGTATGTACCTGCACAGTTACACTCCTGGTAAAGAGGGAAGCTCAGGCCTCAGGGTATTTGGAAGGAATTATTTCAGTTTAAATTCATGCAACTGGCAGTGGTTAAACATAGAATCTAGAAGGGACCATGAGAGGTCATCGAGTCCAGTCCCCTGCACTCATGGCAAGACCAAGTACCCTCTTAAACCATCCCTGACAGGTGTTTGTCCAGCCTACTCTTATGAACTTCCAATGATGGAGATTCCACAACGTGCCTAGGCAACTTATTCCAGTGGTTAATCACCCTGAAAGTTAGGAATTTTTTCCTAATATCCAGTCTAAACCTCCCTTGCTGTAGTTTAAGCCCATTGCTTCTTGTCGTATCATCAACAGTTATGGAGAACAATTTTTCTCCTTCCTCCTTGTCACAAACTCTTAGGTACTAGAAAACCTTTGTCATATCCCCTCTCAGTCTCCTCTTTTCCAGACTAAACAAACCCAGCTCTTTCAGTCTTCCCTCGTAAGTCAAGTGTTCCAGACCTCTAATCATTCGTGTTGCTCTTCTCTGGACTTTCTCCAATTTGTCCACATCATCCCTGAAATGAGGTGCCCAGAACTGGACACAGTACTCTAGATGAGGCCTAATCAGGGTGGAGTAAAAATGAAGAATCACTTCTCATTTCTTTCTTATGGTACTCCTGTTAATACATCCCAGAATGGTGGTTTGTTTGGTTTTTTGTTTGTTTTTGTTTTGTTTTTTTGCAACAGCATTACACTGACTCATATTTAGCTTCAGGTCCACTATGATACCCACATCCCTTTCTGCAGTACTCCTTCATAGGCAGTCATTGCCCATTTTGTATATGTGCAATGGATTGTTCTTTCCTAAGTCGAATACTTTGCACCTGTCTTTTATTGAATTTCATTCTGTTTACCTCAGACCATTTCACCAGTTTGTCCAAATCATTTTGAATTGTGATCCTATCCTCCAAAGCACTTGCAACTCCTCCCAGCTTGGTATCATGAGCAAACTTTATAAGTTTGATTTGGTTTTCTTCTAGTGATGTTTTTGCCCAAGAAAACGAAAGACAAGGAGATTGAGTCGAAGAGTCAATGCATTGAAGGAATTAGCCGGTTGATTTGCACAGCAAAACATCAGCAGAACATGCTGCGTGGTAAGTGCTGAATTACTGCATCATTTGCATCAGTAAAGGGACGTTTTTCCTTGCTAGAGCCTGTCAACCAGCAGTTTCAGTGCGTAACCAATATGTGCTGGCCTGTGACACACAGTACACTTGATCGTGGTGGATCTGGCTGAAGGAGGATTCTCCCATCATGGAGGAATCCATAGGTACCCTAGAGCTAGCCAGTCACTCTGGAACTGGATGTATTCCTGGTGGAAGGGAGTGTAATTAGAGTACATTGCACTTTGTTGATTCCTAGATGCTGGAACAATCCTTAGGGTACCTGGCAGCTGCATAGTTTAGAGTAGCCCTTAGGCTATTGTAAATCATAAGTTATCAATCTGGGAGTGACAGACAGGTCTGGGGGAAAAAGCAACCCTCTTTTCTCTTTTGTGCCTAAGTGGGAGTTTCTTAGTGTTGTAACAGGGGTTCACTGTTGACAAAAGGCTGAGAAGCATTTGGGGGGCAGTGGTCAGGTCAGGACCATAGTGTTGCTTCTGAACCAAACCAGTGGGCCATCATCTTTGCTCTGTTTGTGGCCTGTACCTGATGCTCTAGAGGAAGAGGAGAATATCTCTGTCATACATGCAGCCAGTCTACAATAATTTCCTTCTGTTGGGGGTGGGCAGAGAGATGGCTGGCATCTTCACAACCCAGCTGTTGAGCAATTTTTGTTCGATCTTTAGGGCACCATAGGAATTGCCAGGGCCTTCTTCCTGATTTGTCTACTATCTTGCTGTCAATGCAGCCTGTTTCCTGTACTGATGGAGGAAGGCTGATGTGTAGTGGTGGAGAACTTTGGTATAGGGATTCTCCAATATGACTCTTGCTGGGCTGGTTTTTGACCCACTTCCTTGATATTCTTCTCTTGCAGTCCTGATTGATGGTGTAGAATGGAATGATGTGAAGTTCTTTCAGCTGGCAGCACAGTGGTCCTCCCACGTCAAGCACTTTCCTATCTGCATATTCGGACACTCCAAACCTAACTTCTAACTGCTTTCATCAGGAAGGCTTTTGACCTGTAATAAAGACTGCACATCCAGAGGCAGGAACCTGAGTGCCAACTCTGCTCATGCTCTCCTGTGGATTACTCGCAGATGTCTGGAGTACTTCTGAATTACTTTTTTCAATTAATTCTTCAGTTTACTACAAGGGAAGGAAACCCTTAAGCAAAGCGAAAAAACAGTCTTAAGTAGAGCTGTGCCGATAACATGGAAATTAACAGGGGATCCTCTAGAAGTGGGGTGACCTGCCTGAGAACTTGCGAGCAGGTAGCTGGATAACTGCGCTGCTTATTAACCTGACGCTTTGTGGATGCATTTGGGGCTGAGGGGCTCTGGATTGGGCTTGAGTGGCTTTTGGGGGGAGAGCAGGAGATGGTAGGAGAAATAAATGTTTTAACAGGTCCCACTCTCCCTCCCAGGCATCACATGAAGGAAGTAGAGACTCTTTCATCACCATATTGTTCAGGTACCAAAAATGTGAAATACACTGCACTGTCTGCCAAAAACCAAACTATAACTGAGGGAAACCTGAGAGCTTCTCCACAGGTGAGAAACTATGGAAGGTCATTGTTTAAGGCCAGCTATAGAAACAGGCAGGTGGTGTTCACTCTTGGGCCTGACCAAGGTTGGGCAGAGACTGAACCACAGAGAACAAAATGTGTGCTTGAGGAATCCCATTGCTCTGAGTCCATCCCAGTAACCAAACCGAGCCAGCCATGAAGGGCCCTCCCCCCCCCCATCCCTCTAGCCAGAAGCTGTATCTGAAGGATGCCAGATCAGTTGGGTTGCTGCTGTTTAGATTTCACACAAATTATGTCCACGTCAATAGAACCTTGTCCAGCTCTTCAAAAGAATGGATTTTTTACAGGTGCAGATTTTTTTTAATGCTTTCTTTATAAAGATTAAGTTGCTTAAAAAAAAAAAAAGGCTCCAGCAAAGATAAGTTGTTTGATTGGTCAAGTATTGGTGGCCTGGTTAGTTCATGAGCCACTTGGGACCTTATGCATGACCAACTGTGTTTTCACACTGGCAGCATTGACATCTCTACAGCAGAAGCACACATGCATGTGAAAGCACATAAGATAATAGCTCACTGCAGCCACCCCATCTGCATACCTCATCCTGAGTTCACCATCCAGGCAGTGTGTGCCAGGGTCCTCCTCATGCTCGAGACCAGTGGTGGGAGTCCAGATATGAGAGGTGCAAGACAGGAAGCCATCTAGCAAAGCCAGTTCTGACAGCAGAAGCAGAAAACCTTGGCTCAGCTGGGCTGGCTTGGAATGGTTATGCCACCTGAGGGTTCTCTCAGCAATGCTACTACCATGGTTCACCTGTGTTACACAGTGTACTGTTAGGCAGCTGAGCTGTATGCCATGTTAGAATCCATCTGCAAGGGGCTGGTCACAGCAATTGAAGGTAAAGGAGTCACTCAGTGTCTCATGACCTGGCTTTCATACCCTATTAGGGATCCAATGTCTTCATCAGCTCCTCTCCTGAACACCACTTCCTGTGCGCATTGCACTGTGGCCAGGGAGATTGCTCTACTAGGAGGCAATCTTACAGCTAGCAAAACATCCCACTCTGTGAGGATTACTGATTTATGGCATAAAACATGCCAGTACCTGCATGAAATACACTGGCCCCTGTGGCCCAAATCCAGAGCACTCAGCAGTGGGATGCTGTGAGTGACTCGTTTTCTCTACTGCAACCCCCAACATTATCATGGTGCCAGCTTAATTCCCAGATACACTTAAGTCCCCTCAAAGCTTGCTCTGTTTGACACTGCCTGGCAGTAGTCCTACAGGACCACATCCACTGCAAGGGATCACTGGAACCCAAGGAGACAGCTACAGCTTTTCCTCTGGCTACCACTCACAATGATAGCTAGAAGCATCAGCTGCGTAGGAGCTACAGCAGCCACTCTTCATGGGAGCACTGCCTTTGGCTTTAGGACAGCGCTCTGCATTGTGGTGCTCTAACAAAGTGGAGGAAAGATGCTCTGATCCTCCTTAACCTGATTGGACTGCCTGGAGTTGAGTGGAAGCAGCTATGTGGGTGGATTAAAATGCCCATGTGGGGCCTTTTCACTGAAATGCTCTCCCCTCGATCCGCTGAGGAATCTCTCTGCAGGAAACCCTGCTGGCTCTAGTTACCTGTAGTCCTGCTCTGCTCTTCCGCATGTCCCAGCCTGAATCTGTGGGAGTCCCTGGCCACACAGCATCCAGGCAGGTGGGCCTGGCTTTTGACCAAGGTGCTGAACCCAGGGGCTCAGAAGCCAGACCTTGTTTGCCTTCCAAAGAAAGCATGCTCCTTGGAGTGGACTGGAGGCGGGGGGGGGGGGGACATTTGTCCTGGTCAGGCCTGTGTTCAGAACCCACCACCCTCCCCCCAAGAGACAGGAATACCTTACGCATCTTTCAAAGTCCAAATGCTTGGCAGCAATGACTGACTAACCAGGTTTGGTTAAAAATGAGGAAGGTTTGCAAACGGCTGAGAAGGCTGTTCTGTCCATGGATGGATAATGCCCACAGTGGGGAGAGTGCTCCTTGGCCTAAACAGGAATCCTATAGACAGCTGGGGGTGCTTTCAGCCAAGACCCCCTGCTGAAGCAGTGACTACAGCTCCTAATGAGAACTGTGCCCCCCTGCTCTCCTTCTCAGCACAGAGGAGTGTCCTCCCAGCTTGCTGGTTTACATTTTTTCTGTAAGTTCACCCATCTTCGAAGCATCTGAGGAAGTGGGATCTTCTCCCACGAAAGCTCATGCAAAAAATAAATCTGTTAGTCTTAAAGTGCCACACAACTGCTTGTTTTCATAAAAAGAAGCCATTCTTGATGCAGTTTGAGCCAGGCCCAGGAATCCATTCACTTCAGACTGGTAGAGGATCCTCATGTGAGGAGTCAGGCATGTCTGTGTCCTGACAGAGCCATGCACAAATGCTGCCATCACTGTAAACCATTCACTCAGGGCAACCCAGAGGACTGTGGGTTCCTTTTAATAGAGGCAGAAAGAGTCTCTACTGTCAACGTAGGGATGGCTGGTGTTTAGGATCTCCAGATAAGGTTTGTGCCATTGCTGTGGGGTCAGTGTTGCAGGTGGATGTACCTTGGGAATGAGCACACAGCACCTCCATGCGCTACCAAGCTCTTGCCTCAGACGCCAACTCTTTGGGTTCTTCCTTAAATCACTCTGTCCCATGTAGCTAGAAGGACTGAATCCAATCTCATTTCATTACTACAGCATATTCTGCACCTGTGCTGGCTGATGCCCTGACCTGACTTTTATGGCCCTTACAGCTCAGGTGAGGGGTAGGAGACTATTTGCAATAACTTTCTTTGCTGGGGCAATGAAGGATTTGACACTTTGCTTCTCTTTGCATTTCCACCTACTGTATAGAGACAAACTGTAGCCAATATGGAGTTTTGTGGCTCCTTCTGTCTCCTTCGTTCCACTTGCAGGTATGACAATTCATGTGGGTTAGTTCTTTGTTTTAATTACATTTTATTGAGTCTAGTTCACCGTACCCAAGAGTTTGCAGACAGCAGCATCAGTTTCCTTAGGCAAGCTGTTGTACCAAGGCTTCCAAGGAAACTCTCCTTGAACCCTCAGACTGGTAGCCCTAACTCAGGCTGGCATTTGCCAGGACTGCATTGATCTTGGGAAAGCGTCATTTTTGGTGGTTAGTCATGGTGCTGCCCTGCCTTAGACCCAAGGGTTAGGGTTGGATTTCCTAACAACCTTCACTCAAGTTTTACTCTGAGCCTCATCATGTGACTACCTTTGCTCCTGACCCCTAAGGAGACATTTCCAAGTATAGTCTGAGTGCAGAAGCTCTGCCCAGTGAAGTGAGCAGTTCTGACAACCGGATGGCTCAGACAGTGGGCTGCTCCATAAAAACAGGTTTTGATCAAGCTGGTCTCTCACCTAGTGCTTTCCAACCAACCACTTGTGCCAGGGTGCACAGGAAGCCATTCTGTGGAACCGGCTTGCGCTCTAGCTTGCTGCAACTCACCCTTTGCACACTGGTGGAATCTGTGATCTGGGGCAATGAGGGTTTCAGGGAAGAGCTCACCAAAGGGGAGGAGGGAGGTGCTTGGTTTTGGTACAGTGAAGGTGGCCATCAGCATATGGGGAGCTGCTTAATTGCCTCTCCAAAAATGAGTGCCAAAGCTGCATGTTTAACACTCTTCATCATATGATCTTGATAGGTCTCCACTAGCATGCAGTGCAAAGAAGGAAACTCGTTCACTTTACCTCACTGGCCTGCATCAGACCTTGCCTGGTTTTAACAGAAAACCTAGATGCCTTTTACTGCAGCCCACAGATTTCTGGCAGGGAACAGGCAGGTTCCTGGCTGTCGGGGGGAGGCAAAAGAAGTGTGGCGGGCTGCCAACTCTTCCCACCCACCTGCACTGGCATTGTGGCAGCATTCCAGAGAAATGTGCTGTGTCCATTTGATTCCACTTACACGTTAACTAACTGCTCCCCAGAGCCCCAAGCTGTGATCAGTGGCAGCTTTTCTGTCTGACTCCAGCACTTCCCTACTGGCAGAGCTGCTGTTTCCTTTTCCTGATGTTCTCTTGGGAAACTGGCCCCAGCCCATCCTTGGAGGTAGGGTCTAAGGAAGCATCTCTCTGATGAGCTGGCCAAGAACTGGAGCTCTTTACATTTCCACAGCTAAACAAAAAGCAGAAGTCTGCCATGGCAAACCAGGGACTATTCTTATAATAATGAATGCTTGCTGGACTTGCATTTGTTTTTCTTTGCCCTAAAGAAAATAGCTGCTGGAGCAGCCATAGCTACTTAACCACTGGCTTTCCATTAACTTCACCCTCATTTATTAGCTGCATAGAATAACCACATTTTTTTTTTCTGTTCAGCACAACAACTGCCCCATTAAACCATTGGTTTACACCCCCAAGGTAATTACAAAATTCCTTTCAACTATATTAGTTTGAGAATATTTATCAACCTCCTCTTTTCTTCATTTTGCTGCTTTAATTATCAAGCCTCATTGTCATATCCTGGAGACAAGGTCTGAGGGTGGAGTAGCAAAACAGAAAGCTTTATGATTTTGTATAGATCTGTCATACCCACCTGTAGGCAGCTGACCTAGCTAAAAACCAAACAGACCAGCACTGTTCTATTAACAGAATTAAAATACTCGATTGACATGTGTCTTGTTAGTCTTAGGCCAGCTGTCACTACCATCTCAGATCACTCTGGCCAGATGTTTGTACCAACAGAATATTGTAAGAATGATTCAGTTTTAAGGGTTCAAGAATAGTGCCTTGAAACTTTGTAAGGAAAACCATCTTGGTGAGAACAGAGAGCTTGTATTCTTTCCCTGTAGTTTGAAGTACTGGAAAGATGGGGCTTCTCTGATGTTTCACCACCCAATTGGGAGGTTTGTTCAGATCCCAGGAATGCAAAGGCTTAAAGATCTTTGCAAATAGGAACATTGTGGTTTTTGTTTTGTCTTTCTTCGTGGTGTTTGCTTAGAGATGTTGAGATGACTACAACCCCTTCAGTTAGCTCTCTTCTGTATCCTGGCTGTTAGAACTGTGGTGACTTTCTAAAGCTCTACCATGACCTTCCCACTGAGTCCGTCTCCTGTGGACCTTCATGATGATTCTTTGGCAAGTTCCTTGCAAAGTAATTGAGAACATCTGTGATGGGCCCTCCTGGGTTTCCTTCCAAGTCCTTTAGGACTTGATGCTTGAGAGAAGGAGGAGCCATAGTTTTGCAAATAGCTGGACATGAATTTCTTTAAAAGGAAGCACACTTTAACATCAAAACCCTGTCAGGTCAGCTTCCCCCTCCGTACAGCCTGGTAGAAGGAATAGCAGAACCTAGTGTGTCTGACTCACATCCCATGCGCCTTTACTCAGTGCACACTTTAGGAAGCACCTTTCTAAGTGTGGGTACACACTCGTGTGAGATTGTCATGTGCAGCAAGCATATGTCAAATGAAGGGATGTTACCACTCTGTAGATTTCTAAGTTGCCCATCTGTATTATTGTATTGTTTGGATTTTAGGTTTTATATGAAGACAAATTTAAATGTAAATAGCCTTTTTTTGGAAAGAACTGCAAAGTGCGCAACCTCATCAACTATTTTATGGTACTAATGCAACACTAATAAAACTGGACATGAAAGCACACTCACGTCCCAGGTGTGTCCTTTGGGTGGGAGTGACTGGATCATAATGGTTGCACTTTATGGCTCTGTATGCCGGGGATCTGTCTACATGAGGAAATTGATCTGCTGTGGAAATGTGTTGCCAACTGGCAGTCCTCAGAACTGGTGCTGTGGGATGGCTTAGCTGCTATAGTAGATGGGAAATATTTCTTTTGCACTGGTGTAGTAAGTAAAGTGAGACTCATTGGAAATCAGTCTCTGGGTGGCTTGGACACCACTGAAGACTTTCTGGTACTGCTTATGGTAGCAGCCAAAGCATTCACAGCCCTGGCTCACGGATGCCACTGCTGCTGCCAGTTGCATTGACAAGACTGACACATTCCTTTTGATGGTCATGTTTCTCTTGAGCCACCTTCTTTACCCGTGTGCCTTTTTTTGCCCATGCCCATATGGGGCTATTAAAGGCATTTCACACAGCAAACTTAGAGCAGGGCTACTCAAGTTTCATCCCCTTTCTCCTCTGTTGACACAGCTGTTGTCCTTGAGCTCTGCTCCCACAAAGAGAGTGGAGAGCAGGCTGTATGATCCTGTCTCTTGAAAACAGTTGCCCCACCACCTTGGCCATCAGAAAGCATTTTTCCTTTGGAGATCATCCTGAAGGTGCCTAAGTTGTTTAGCTGCTTGTCACCAGTTCCATCTCATTAGCGCCCTGCTGCCAAGCCACATCTCCATGTCATCCATGATGTGCCAGAGCACCACCACCTGGCAACACCAAAATCCCAGAGGGTTGCCCCCTGGAAGGAAACAAAGGCCCTCTGAACATGTTCCCAGGATGCCAGATTGACCAAGAAGAGAGGCGGTGCGTGCGTAAAATGGTTTCTAGGATGGTAAGTGGGAAGGAAGGCTGGCTCTACTTTGATCACAAGACCTAGAAATGTAGGACTGAACAGGCTCTCAAGCAGTCATCCAGGCTAGCACCCTATGCTAAGACATTCTTTCATTGGTGCTCAACAGTGAGGCTGAGAACTTTGCGCCCCCCCCCCCCCCCCGGCTCTTAAATGCATGCTAAATTACATAGCCAAATTTTTGCTACAGTAGCCCCCTGAAACAAGACTCCAATGAGGAGTACTAAGTGTCATGTGCACACACTATAGAGTCCCAGCCCTAAAGAGCTCAGTTAATACATACTGCAAAGGAAGTGGTGTATAGAACCAATGGGGTGGAGAGAGCCAAGGTAAACCACTGTGATTAACATTTCTTAAATCAAATCATAGGGTTGGAAGGGACCTCATGAGATCATCAAGTCTAACCCCCAGGCCTTTCTGCAGATTAAGCAGAGGTGTTAGCCGCTACACTATTTGCAGTGGCTGAGTACAGAGCTATTGTAAAGGGTTCCATAAAAGACAATATGGCAGGTGGATGGGGACTTTTAAAAAGGAACCTGAGACGAGCTTATATGGGCCTTGCAGGTTTTTATGGGCCTCTCCCTGGTTCTAGGAGCTGTGTGGGCAAAGAAGGGGAATTTGGCCTTAGGTCACACAAAAAGGCTGGTGTCATGGCAAAGCAAAGGTAGGAGTCAGGGTCATGATGTGAGGTGCTGAGCAGGACAGGGTCACCCAGGGAGGGGAAAGATGTATACTAACTGTTGGGGGGGGGGGGGTGATGCTGTGGAGAACTGGAAAAGAAGGAAGAGGTGATGCCCAGTTCAGGGATGGTGGGGTTCGGTGCTCGGTACTGGGCCCAGCCAGCCATGGGGATGGGGTGGCACTTAGTTCTGTGGCCCAGCCAGTGCTGAGGGGTCTGGGTGCTGGCCAGATGCAGGGGCAGGGCAGGACGGGCACTGGGGCCCAACTGACCAGCCCACTCTGTGTGATCCAGTGCAGGCTGTCAGCCTTCAGGCCGGCCAGCACCCAATTCAATTTTGCAGATGGCAGGGCCCCCCTCAAGCCTGGGTCTTGGGGCTGCAGTCCCTGAAGTCCATTTGTTAATCTGGCCCTGTCTTTGACTGAAGAGGATGAGGTGGTAGTAGTCCAAACAAATACTGCTCCTTTTGTGAGATGGGACAAGTTTTCCTTCTGGATGGGTGATGTTGAATCCTGGAGAAGCACTGGGTGTGTAGCTTTAAAGAGAAGAACTCTGTTAGTGACAGTGGAAAGAAGAGTGGAGGTGGGAGGGATCTGTTTACATGTGGCAATTTTATATTTGGAAAATTGGAGGGTTGGGGTGGTAGGTAGATGTTGTCAAAACTCGGATTTTCAGGTTAGAGGCTACTTCTGACATTTCCAAAAAGATTTTGTTCAGATGCAGAACAAAAACTAGAAATGCCGGTATTTCCCATGAGAAGGAAATTAAAAAAAAAACAAACCCAATTTTGGAAAAATCCAACTACATTTGTTTGTCTACAAAACAGCACCACATGTCCCCTCTCTGTGAGACTGCCCTTGGGCTGCCCTGCCACCAAAGACATACCCTAGACCCCCAGAGCCTCAGTTCAAACTGGGGTTTCCTGGCTCTGACACAGAGAACCTGGAAGCCTTGGGGATTCCCTGGTCACAAGCAGTCCGCACCAGAGGACTAAACCTGGAGCAAGAGATTATCCCCAGTAGGTAAGGTGGCTAGAAATCAGGCAGAAATGTGGAATTGTGCCTGTGGTTTGGCCAGAGTCTGTCAAAACCAGAGTTTTCACACAGTTCATTTTCAGCAAACGAAGATTCCATCCACCTCTAGGTTTAAGCAGTGAATTGGAACTGAGAAAAGGTATCAATCTGGAGGCCTCTGAAGATGGAGAAGTACAGGGGCCAGGCTAGGAAATTGAAAGCATTGTAGGAGGAGCATGAATTCTGTTGGATAAGTCAATGTGGCCATAGGAATCCTGGAAGAGTCCATGATGAGAACGAGAGCAGAGGGTGTTGGGATTGTGCCAAGGGTAGGGCATTGGTGGCATGGATCTTTCGGATGCGGGAGAAAGCAGAAAATGAGGCAGTGACTGATATAGCAGGCATGAAAAGATACACAAGCAGTATGAGGTGGAAGCGGCAGTAGCAGGTGAGTGATCCTGAGAGGTGGTTGACCAGGAGACACCCATCTGTATCAGCAAGGAGCAGTGCATGGCAACCAGCAGATCAGCTGAGTGGTCATGTTGATACATGGCTACAGCTTAAATGAGGTGACGAGAGTGATGATGTGTGTGACTAGGAACGAACTCAGAAGCAGAGCTGCATCGAAGAGCAGGAATCACTCTGAATTTCTGTGTTGCTGCTGTACAAGCTATTAGGTTCACAGCATGAAGATAAATGGGGGGGCAATATCTTTTCTGGAGGGTTGCAATGTAATATGACCTCATATCTTAAAATGCAGAAGCTTAAGCACATACAAGCCCAAGCAGAGAGGGAGAAAGCAGGCAGCTCCTATGTCAGAAGTCCAAACCCACCTACCTTGCTTTATTTGGTGCCTACTGACTGACTTATACAGACCTGAAAAAAAGGCTTTCTACAGAGCCCCCTGACATGCAAGCAGGACCAAGAAGTTCCCACTGAATTTAAAGTGATAGTTACACTTTGAAGAGGTTCCCCTTCCCCCTGTATATGACTCAAGATGAACTAATTATCTGTTGAAAGGAGCACTGCCCATCCTCTGCCTCTAGTGCCGCATCCAGCTCTATCAGTGATGCCTCTAACTGCCGTGCAGTCTGTGACTGGATCAAAGCTCCTGGGCCTGTTTCTGCTGTTGGGGGGGGGGGTCTTCTGCATTTCAGTATGTCTAAACAAATGGCCCAGAACAGCCAGAATCTGGCTGTCCCAGCAAACAGCCAAGAGTATAGAATGAAAACTAATTAATTAATTAATTAAAGGGGGAGGAATTAAGGTAAGAGGACTAGAGGGATTAATTTGAGGGAAGAATTAAGAGCTAATCATAAATCTCCTGGTGACATGAGGAAGAACAGAGCAGTCTACAAATACTTGTAGGATCTGAATGCCACAGAAGTAGGAGGACTCTGTAGGTTAGTACAAAGAAGAATGGATGAAAGCGAGCTTTAATATAGTTGGCTAACAAGCAGAAGTTCCTCATAGTGAGGTGTTTTGATCTGCGGAATGGACTCTGACGGGAAGTTGTGGACATCTCAAAGCCAGCTAATCAAGTTTATTCATACGTAATGCTTTCACTGTGACACATACGTACTGAAATGGGATGGATGAACTTATTGAAAAACACATTGCCTCAAGTACAGTAAAAACCAAATGTCTGTCCAACAAATAGGTCTTGTTCCCTGGTCTCATGAGTGCTTCTTGCTAGCGGAGCTGATGTCATCACCCTGCTATGGGTTGTACGCAGGAAAGGAAGAACATTCCTTTTGTGGCACATATCTCGTCCTGCAAGCTGGCATTTCTGATCTAACAAATGTAAGTGAAAGGCAATTTTTAAATAAAATCCCTGCCAAACTGCAGTCTGTATAACCTGGAGCCATGTTCTAGTTTATGCCTGGCCTGCCTTCAGCTGCCAACACCAGTTGATCCTAACTGTAGGTTGAAATAAAGACAACCATATAAAATTCAGTAGGTTCTCTGGAGCTGGGGGCCCAAGCAGTGGGTTCATTCTTGTAATTCATGACTAAACCAGATGAGACCCATCTGGACAGAGTTCCATGCAAGATGGACAGTCTCCGCCAGGGTGAGCAGAGACCAAGGCGAATGGACCAATATAAGGATGGTGGGACTGAGAATGAAGTGTAGGAGAGTAGTGGCTAGAGAGGGTGGCAAGATTTTGTATGACCGTGGGAGGCTTAGGATCTCTAATCACATGCAGTAGGAAGCTAAGAGAGTAACTGAAAAAGAAGGCGATGCAGCGGAAAAGAGATGATTGGCCTTTTATCATGTTTGTTCATCCAAAATGGTGCTGCTAGACACAAAGGTGCAGTAACCAAGTAAAGAGATGGCCAGTGTATGGAGACCTTTAATAGTGGGGTGAGGGATGCAAGGGTTGGATTTTGGAGAAATGTAAGAGACATAAGTCAGAAGCCCAAGGGAGAGAGAGGACCCAAAACTGAGCTGCAGGGGAGGGGGCACTGTAGGCCCAAGATAGAAAGAACAGCTGTGAGGAGGTCCTTGGAAGACAGGAGCAGGAGGCAGAGAGTAGTTTAGATCAGGAATGACCGTCAGTCAGTGAAATGTGGGTATCCAAGCAGAGATGTGGAAGGCAGCTAGACACACACAGAACCAGAGGGAGAGGGAAAGATTGATAGTGGATGGGTGAATTTGGTAACTGCTGGAGAAGAAAGAGCAGCAGGATCCCTGGGAGAAGGTAAGATTATCAGGCAGGGAAGGAAGGAGAATGGAGGCAGGAGCCACTAACACCTAGGAGAGAAGCAAGACTGACGGTGGTGGCCTTCATCTTCAGCATGCGCCCAAGTTCTGGGAGGATGAGTGGGTCTTTTGTGCCATGCTTTCAATCCATGCATACAGTTTTTGCTGAGTTGGGGTTCAAGGGAAAGACCACCACGCATACAGACCCATGGGGAAGAGAAAATGGAAGTGGAGATCCTTATATCAGCAGTGTCCAACAGCAAAGAGATCAAGCTAGTTGGACCTGGAGAGTCTCTCTCATCTGTGTGAGGAGCAAGTGGTGAGACACCTTGGCATAAAGCTCTATCAGCCAAACTTTGAGGTAGCAAAGGTGGGATCTCATCTCCAATAAAGATCAACTCTGCTCCCTGCCTCCCAGTTCACCTGGGCAGGATACCGACCTCAAAGCCTAGCCAGGCCTTGAAATGCTTCCATTATTAAAACAGGCTTCCACAGTTTTCGTCCCAGTGACTCAAGTGTGAAATGGAAGGATGGGGCATTTCTGTGATCCTAGGAGAGGAACCAGGAAAGTCAGGTTCAGCTGCAGGGCTAACCAGGCCCCCTCCCACAGTCTGTCTCATCTCTGGGAGAACGTGTGACAGTGTGAACATCGCCATGTGGAATTGTGTGGTGGAATAGTTTGTTGGCAGTGTTGTTATAGCCATGTTGCTACCAGGATGTTAGTGAGATGAGCTGGGGGAGGACTAGCTTCCATGGGTGAGACAGACAAGCTTTCAAGCTACACAGTACTCTTCTTCAGGCACCATTCCCACACCTAAGGAAGAGCTCCATTTAGCTCAAAAGTTGTCTCTTTCACAGAATCAGAGATTAGGAGGGGCAGAAGGGACCCCAGAGGGTATCTAGTCCAACCCCTGCTCAAAGCAGGACTGACTCCTGTCAAGATTGTTTCCCCACTTTGGCACTCTTGAGTGCAGAAGGTAGGGGCCTGCAGCAGGCCTTAAAACCAACTGGCCCTAAGGCCTTGTTTTGAAACTCTCCAAGGCTACCAGTTTCCTGGCCTTGGAGTAGTATTGCTGCCACCATCCAAATGCAAATATCTCTTGAAACCCAGGAAGGTGCACTTCAGAATTCTTTCCTGTGAGGTACCTTCAATCACTTTTATTCCTCCCTCAGGAGAGTGATTGGACTGCAACTGAGATTGCAGCTCAAAATGGGACAGAATTGCCTTTAACAGCTGTCTGAGGCACATGCACACAAAACCTCTTGTCTTTTAGGACACAGAACCAGGGCTTATTTTAACAGGATAGAATCTTTAACTAAAAAGAACAGTTAAGTGACAGAGAGTTGTTTCTCTGGGATTTAAAATTGTAGTCACAGGGTGGGGGGGGGGTACTTGTTCTCAGCACAGAGGAATCCAAAAACAAACCAAACTAAATACCCTGACCGCCTCTAGCTAAACATTCCCTGTTCTAGTCACTCCTGGTCAGTTACAAACTTGAGTCTGTCTTTAGCAGGGGTTGCTGGATCTTTCAGGCCTGTCCCTCTGGCCTCCTCTTGATCCTTCCAGGAGCTCTGCTACTGCCAAACAGGAACAGGACTGGCTGTTCCTCCAATTCAAAAACCTGTACTCTGTTTCTATAGGTTCTCATGGGACTCACTGACCAGGATATAAACTCCTTCCTCCCCAAGGTTATTACACTCCCCCCAAATCATGGACAGTGCTGGGCAGCCTGGTGGAGGTTGGATCCACACTGGCTGTGATTTCTTCCTGCGACTAAGAGAGAACATGGTTAATAAGATGCCACATACACCTACTAAAGTCACATGAAGAGCTAAACAATATTTCACCAATTTAAAGAAACATTTATATTACAGGAACAGTTCTTTAACCACCTGAGTTTAGGAAACCTTCACAAGAGAGTGCATCGGCCACCTTATTAGAAGTTCCTGAAGTGTGTTGTATTTCAAAATCAAAGTCTTGTAAAGCTAAGTTCTACCAAAGAAGTTTTTTGTTAATTCCTTGACTGTGTGAAGCCATTTCAACTTTGCATGGTCAGTCTGTACGTGGGAACATCTTGCCAACTGTATGGGCATAGCGTTTCCAGACTATACACAATGGCATAACATTCCTTCTCTCAGAGAAACTAGTGGCTTTCTCTCAGAGCCTGCTCACAGGACTCAAGCTTTCCCCAAAGCTCATCCACCTGCCTCTGCCTCAAGGCCTGGATTTCCTTTTCCTCTACCCATGTGGCCTCAATGTGCGCTCTGCTGTCGATCTGGACCCTCTCCATTCCAACTGCTTTATCTGTGGTGTCTCTCTTCCTTTCTGAGGGGTGCGTCCAGCCTTCTGTCTGTATAGACCCATCTTTCTTGTCCATTTTAGACATGACTGACTTGGGCCTTCTTGCCCTTGCCCTCTTTAACCTCAGGCTGCAACGTCTTTTTATATGGCCCTGCTCCTGGCATCAGAGACATCTCCTCTGTTTCCTCAATGCCACAGGCCTCTCCAGCTCAGTCCCTACTCTAGGACTAGCTCCATCTCTCTGGGCCACTTATTCTCTCCCAAAGCACCCTCTGGCCCCACATGTCCAGCAAGCCTCCACCCACCCATCTGGTTACCTTCTTCATAGGCATGGTTTGCAGGTGTTGTCCCAACAGGTTTTTGGTTCTGCTAAGCCTAGCATGGCCACTAGGATGATTGTGGGCTAAGCTGAGGAGCTTTCCACAGTACTTAGTTGGAACTACCAACTGTCTCTGAGACCAGTCCTCCCTGTGCCCACCAGAGAGTTTGTTTTTATAAAAGTCCTCTTTCAACAACAAACCTGCACCTATTAGAAGAGCTCAGGGATGATGGGCCACTCGGTGCCAACCTCCAAGCTTCCAAGAGGCTCTTACCTGCCTCTTGCTTGGCTTGGAACTGCTCCCTTGATGCTGGGAACCTCAGCGCCCCCCTGGGTTGTGGACTCATGCTCTGTCCCTTTGGAAGCAATGCAGGTGATGAGGGTGCCTCTGCCACCTGGGAAACACTCTCTGCTGGTGCATGGGGTTGCATTACAGACTCTGGGACAGCCTTTCACACAGGGTTAGCTGCTGTCACAAGTGCAGGTTCAGTTGCACTCTCTGGTGCTGGCTTCTGTGACTCTGACGGGGCTGCAAGCACTGGGTCTGGTTCTTGTTCTGGCTGGATATCAAGGACTGCGTCTACTGCTGCTGTTGTTGACGGTGGGTTGGGGTTTGGGTCTGCCGCCTCCGTCTGGGTCTCTGACCCTGTGGTAACTGGGAACACAGACTGGACCCTGGTAGGAGGCTTAGTAATGGGGTTAGGATGCCCACCCTTTTGGCAAGCCTCACATAGTTAGCTAAGTCCTCTCCTATCAGCATGGGAATGGGTTAATTATCATAGACTGAAACAGTTCAAATCCCTGACCAGCCTCTGTACTCCATGGACAACTCTGCTGTGGGCAGGTCAAAAGAGTCTGCGTTAAAGGGTTGAACAGTTGCTTGGGCTGTTAAGTTGATGAGTTCAGGGTCTGCTAATGTAACCTGCTAGGGTGAGCTCAAATTCATTTACTTGCCCCTCTCCAGTGCCTCACAGAGAAACTCCTGCAGAAAGCAACTGGTGAGCCAGGATCCAGTCTGTTCAGAACTCACAGCGAAGACTGCTCAGAGTTCCCATCTCACATTAAACTACTACTCAGAACAATTAACTTTATTAACTAACTAAACAAACCTTATTCTAAGAAACCATAATAAATTTAAACAAAACAGTAAGAAACCCAGGAGTCCCAATGTGCAGGTGGAGTCACCCTTATCTCAAGTGTAGTCTTTTAAGTCCTGGAGGCTTAAATGCAAACCAGAAGCCATCCTCATCATCTCTAGCTGCAGGAATCTTCAGGTGAATGCCATGCAGTCCTTTCTTCCTCTTGTGTAGCCAGCACCACACAATCAGGTCCCTGGCCATCCGGCTCTCAGTTCTATTGCAGTCAGCTCCCCTGCAAAACTGTCCAAAGCAGGGAGAAAACATCCTGCAATCCACTCTCAGGCAGCTCCTTTCACTCAGTCCCTGAGCACATGGACTCTGCAGCTTTCTCTGTTTGCTCCTCTCCAGGCTGTTCTTCTCAGGCTTCTCCCCAGGCATGCAACTCCAACACAACAATAAAACTAGTGGAGCATACTCAGTGTGCTACCACACTCTCTTACCAGAAGATTCTGGTTCCTGGGCTGCAAACTCTGCCCAGCAACGTAACCCAGCTATAAGGGATCCCTAAAAGAGATTATTCCCTTTTTAGGCACATGGGTTACACTAAGGACTGGTGGATAGCTGACACCTGTGCTCCAGTGTCTCTCCATGCGAAAACTTTCTTTCCACTCACACTCACAGTCTCCCTTTGCTCTGGGTGTATCTGCGAGGCATCCGGGCCTGCAGCAACTGCACTCTGTGCTCTTGTGGCAGCTGGCCTTCACATGCCCCAGCTCATTAAATTTAAAACATCGTCCAACTGACTGGTCACTGGAATAAGGTTTGTAGCTGGAGAATGGGTTGTGGGAAGAGAAGGCATCTAAGGCAAATGGTGCAAAGGGCTCCGCCCTATGAGGTGGGCCCTTGGGCTGTTCCCAGTGTCGGTATGCTGTCTCTGGGCACCCCTCTTGGTACCCCAACAAAGTGCTACTAGTTCAGGTCCTCTTTGTCACTTCAACCCACCTGGCTCCAATCTCCCCTGCTTCTGATACAGATTTGGGCTTCCCATCAAGGATATATCTTTGTATTTCTCCAGGACACCCTCTAGGAACTGTTCCATCCTTAATAAGAGAGAGAGCTCCTCCATAGTTTTAGTTTCTCCCCTGATACTCAGGCATTCCAATTTTTATCAGTTTGGTAGGCATGTTGGGTGAATGCCGTGCCTGGTTTCCACCTTAGGGCTCTGAACTGGCAATGGGCATGTTCAGGACTCAGCCCCATCCTAATTTGGGCCTTTGTTTAAAAAGCTCATATTTGTTCATGGTTTCTCTAGGCATTTCAGCTGCTACTTCTGCAAAGGGTCTACTGAATTGTGGCCTCAGCTCCACCATGGAGTGGTCTGTGGAGATGCTGTACCCGAGGCAGGCCCTTTCAAAATTTTCTAGGAAGACCTCTGCATCATCTCCTTCCAGGTACACTGGTTATTCTTCAGTTGGAGAGCGTAAGCTACGGTAGGATTGGCAGTGGAAGAAGCTGGTGTTGCTGCAGCACCAGTTTCTCAGCTTTCTCCAGCTCAAAGAGCCATTGCTCTTCCTTCTTCACTGCTTCTATGCACCTTATCAGGAGGAAGAACTCCATCTTGCCCTGAGTTAGAGATCTGCCTGTATTAAAGACATCCTTCCAGCTGAGCCCTTGTGTTATGGACAGGACATGGCACCCCATCCACTCCCACCCCCTGGGGCTCATTCCCCCTTTCCTCATCCCCACTCCACATGTCTTTTTTCGAGTTAGACTTTGGGGGACTGATCTGGGGATGGCGCCTTCAGGGCTCCTCTGCCCCATCACAACTGCATTCATTGGGCTGCTTTGCAGCCCTACTCTAACCTATCTATAATGTTGCCACAAAAACTAGGGAAAAAAACCTGCTTGTTTCAGACTTCCTGGCTTTGCCAGTTCAACCCCTTGTGTGCCTTCTTCCCTAGGTGGAAAAAGGGGGGGGGGAAGGGGGAGAAAAGGCAAGAAGAAGAAAAAGAACCTCCCAAAATTTCCAATAGCCAACAGAAAAAAAAGTGTCCTTTTAAAAATCCTGAGGTTTGTGCTCCCAGTTAAAAATTATCCCACTGCTGTGCCACCATGTCAAGGCTGTTTCCCCACTCTGGCACTCTGAGTGCAGAAGGTTGGGGCCTTGCAACAGGCCTTAAAACCCACTGGCCCTAAAACTTGGTCTTAAACTCTCCAAGGCTACCAATTCCCTGGCCTTGGAGTGGTATTGCTGCCACCAACCCAAGTACAAAAACCTCTTGAAAGCCCAGGAAGGCGTGCTTGGGAATTCCTTCCTATCAGGTACCCCCAACTGCTTTTCTTCCCTCAGGAGAGTGACTGAACCCCCAGGTGTCAGCTAGAAATGGGTCAGAGTCCCCTTTAGTAGTTGGCTGTGCAATCTGAGGCAGATACACACAAAACCTCTTGTCTCTTAGAACACAGAACCAGAACTTATTGTAGAAGGGTAAAATCTTTAATTAAAAAGAACAGTTAATAGACAGAGTTTTTCTGGGATATAACTTACATAGTTACAGGATAGTGGGAGGGGGTACGTGTGCTCAGCACAGAGGAATCCAAAAACAAACCAAAACAAAGAAACACCCTGACCACATCTAGCTAAACATTCCCTGTTCTACTCATGCCTGGTCGTTACAGACTTGAGTCTGTCTTTGGCAGGGATGTCACTGGATCCTTCAGGCCTGTCCCTCTGGCCTTCTCCTGATCCTTCCAGGAGCTCTGCTGCCACCAAACAGGAAATAGTCAGGGCTGTTGCTCCAATTCAAAGTCCTGGACTCTGTTTCTATTGACTCCCATGGAACTCACAGGCCAGGGTGTTATCCCCTTCCTCCCCAAGGTTCCTACAACCCCAAATAAACCACCATAGCCAGGGCTTTGTCAAGGTAAGCCTTACAAACCTCTAAGGATGGAGAGCCCACCACTTCCCCAGGTAACACATTCCAGTGCTTCACCACGCTCCTAGCGGAAGTTTTTCTTAACATCCAATCTACTCCCTACCCCCATTGTACCTTGAGACCTTTCTTCCTAATTCTGTCATCATCCACCACAAAAAACCAGCCTAGTTCTATTCTCCATGGAACCCCCTTTCAGGTAATTGAAAGCTGCTACTAAATCCCCCCTCGTTCTTCTCTTCTGAAGACCAAACAAGCCCTTATCCCTCAGTCTCTCCTCATAAGTCACATGCACCAGCCCCCTAACCATTTTCATTGCCTGCCACTGGACTCCCTCCAATGTGTCCACATTCTTCCTGTAATCAAGGCCCGAAACTGGACACAGTACTACAAATGACGCCTCACTTATCCTGGATAGAGGGCAATAATCTCTTCCCTCAATCTGTGACAATGCTTCTACTAATGCAGCCACTATCCATTAGTCTTCTTGGCAATAAGGGCCACTGTGGACTCATATCCAGCTTCTTGTCCCCCCGTAACCTCCACATCCTTTTCAGCAGAACTGCTGAGTAGCCAGTTTCATAGAATCAGAGTTGGAAGGGGCCTCATGCGGTCTTCTAGTCCAACCCCCTGCCAAAAAAAGCAGGACCGCTCCCACTAAATTATTCCAGCTAGAGTTTTATCCAGACGGGCCTTAAACAGCTCCAAAGATGAAGATTCCACCACCTCCCTAGGTAGCTCATTCCAGTGCTTTACCACCCTCCTAGTAAGAAAGTTTTTCCTAATATCCAGCCTTGACCTCCCCAGCTGCAACTTGAAACCATTGCTCCTTGTTCTATCCTCTGTTACTACTGAGAACAGCCGAGCTCCATCCTCCTTGGAGCATCCCTTCAGGTAGTTGAAGGTTGCTATCAAATCCCCCCTCAGTCTTCTCTTCTACAGGCTAAATAAGCCTAGTTCCTTCAGTCTTTCTTCATAGGGCTTGTGCTCCAGCCCCTTCATCATTTTTGTTGCCCTCGCTGGACTCTTTCTAATTTGTCCATGTCCTTTTTGTAGTGGGGAACCCAAAACTGGACACAGTATTCCAGATGCAGCCTCACCAGTGCCATGTAGAGGGGAATGATCACATCCCTTGATCTGCCGGTAATGCTTCTCCTGATGCAGCCCGGTACGCCATTGGCCTTTTTTGGCAGCAAGAGCACACTGCTGACTCATATCCAGCTTCCCATCCACCATGACCCCCAGGTCCTTTTCTACACTGCTGCTACTTAGCTGATCGCTTCCCAGCCTGTAGCAGTGCATGGGGTTTTTCCATCCCAAGTGCAGGACTTTGCACTTGTCCTTGTTGAACCTCATGAGATTTCTATAGGGCCACTGCTCCAATTTGTCAAGGTCTTCCTGAATCTTCTCCCTGCCCTCCAGCGTGTCTACCATTCCCCCCAGCTTAGTGTCATCCGCAAACTTACTGAGTGTGCAATAAATCCCATCATCCAGATCATTAATGAAAATATTGAACAGGACTGGCCCCAGGACCAATCCCTGGGGCACACCACTCGCTACTGGTTGCCAACTAGACATGGAGCCATTGATTCCTACATGCTGAAACCGTTGATTTAGCCAGTTCTCTATCCACCTTACAGTCCACACATCCAACCCATACTTCCTTAACTTGCTGACAAGAATGCTGTGGGAAACCTTATCAAAAGCCTTGCTAAAGTCGAGGTATATCACATCAACAGCTCTTCTCGCATCCACAAATCCAGTCATCTCATCGTAGAAGGCAATGACGTTGGTGAGGCATGATTTACCCTTGGTGAATCCATGCTGACTGTTCCTGATCACTTTATTTTCTTCCAATGCAGCCACTGAGTTTGTCCTCAGTTCATGGGATTCTTCCATCCTAAGAGCATGACTCTGCACTTGTTGAACCTTATCAGGTTTCTTTTGGCTCATTCCTCCAATTTGTCTAGGTCACTCTGAATCCTGTCTCTGCCCTCCAGTGTATCTGCCACTCCCACCAGCTCAGTGTCATCACATTTGCTGAGGGTGGAATCTACCCTTTCTGCAGAGCACTAATGAAGATGTTGAACCAAAAGAGCAACAGAAGTTGGTCCAGTAAAAGATGTTACTTCTCCCACCATGCCTGTCTCAGTGGAATAAGGAAAGCTGGGACTGAGACAAGGCTCCCAGAATGAAAATGGCGATGCTTCTCCCTGCATGCACTAGCATGGAGACAAGAGAACAGAGCAAAGTGAACACTGCACTAAGAGCCTGACCATCTGCATAGCCTGGTGATTTTTTTTTTTTTTTTTTTTTTTTTTTTACTTTAACTGTACTGCTTTTATGTTGTATGAGGTTTTTATACTTTAGCTACAGTGCAGCCACTAGAGGGCAAACATGATATATGTCGGAGACCCCTCTTTTGGTGGAAGTAGCAAGAGCTATCTTTGGCCTGTCTGCTTACACACCACAGCATGGGGATGCCCGGTGCTGTTATCAGAGGCTGCTGCGCTGTTAGTAATGGGCTCTGCCTGGAGAGAAGAGAAGCTGCACTTTATTTTAAAATACAAGTTTTTTTTTTAATTCAAACTTCTTTTTCTTTCAGGATGTCAACGTCTAAAGAAATTACTTTCAGTGTTGAAATGGGAATCTCTGCCAGTCATGTAGGGGTGACATGCATTTGTGCTCTGTGGATATGCTTATGCCTTAGTTGTGCCATTCCTTGAACTTTAGTGGATGGATAAATTGTGGAAAGCAAGCTGCTCTTATGTCTCAAACTGGACTGAGATTCAAGAGATTCTGCACCTGATTCTTTTACTAACATGCAGGATGACCTTGGATGTGCCACTTTAACTTCTGCGGGTCAGTCTACCCATCTGTAAAACGAGGGTAATACTGGCCTGACTGAGAAAGTGGCAGCTGAAATTTAGTGCTTTGAAATCTTGCAATGAGAGGCACCAGACAGTGGCTGAGTATTGTTTTACATGGTCAATATGCAAACACCTGTATCCTGGCTAATGTAAACTAGTCTTCCGGACCGCTTATCCCCATACCCACAATAAATATGGCTGCTTCGATCTGTCCCCCTCCATGGTGCATTTGATTATTTTTTTAAAAAAGATTTTTCTCTTAGTTGCAAGAAGGAGAGATAAGGATGGAGAGTCAGGCTTCATTCAGCAGAAGCTCAATTTGTTTAACTGAGCTCTAAGCATTTCATAGAATAAAGTACTTACTTCAAAATAAGTGAATTCAAATTAAGAAAATGTTAATTCAAATTAAGGGAAAAGCTCAAAGTGAAATAGCATGGCCAAACACAGGACTTGCTATTTCACTTTAGGAGAGGGGCACCCCTCCCTGGGCCATGCCCCCACCCAATATAGGCTAAAAGGAAGGCACCCTGGGAAGGAGAAGGGCAAAAGTGTTATTTTGAAATAATGGTTATTTCGAAATAACATGTCAGAATGGCGTTATTTCGAAATAAGTGTTTCAAAATAACAGCTGTCTCGATTTAAAGAAGGTTTAAGCTATTTCAAAACGACGGCTCTTATTTCAAAATGACGGAGCCCATCATTTTGAAATAAGAAAATGTTGTGTGGACCTAATCTCTTTTATTTCGAAATTACTAGAGTTATTTCGAAATAAAAGAGGTGTGTGGACATACCCATAGAGACAAGGGTGGGGAAGGGCCCTCAGGAGGTCACTGAGCCCTACGAACCTCCTGCAAGTGAAACTGAACCGCCTCCTAGAGGATAAGCATGCATTCTGTAAGTTTGCTATGGGTGCTCCTAAAGAGCATTGCATTGCACTGGCAGGGTCAGTCATTAAATGTTCACGGACATACCCATGAATGTCCCCAGAGTTGCTAGATGATTGTCTCCAGTGCTTCCAGTGCGCCATAGATGTATACAAAGGCCAATACCCATGCTCACTGTCATGCCACCACCTGACTGCTCCCTGGGTTCATGGAAAAGAGGCTGGGAGGCCACAGCCTGTCAGTTCTAGTCCCACACTTCTGCAGTGGGAAGCCATAATTCCTTTCATTGTTGGGCGGCTGGGGACAGCAGTGGTAACCTACAGCAGGGGAAGGACAGTACAGACTGGCAGCTTCCCCCTCCCTCAGTTGAGTTGACTGAGTACTGCTGTGAACTGCAGCCCGTCCTGGTGAAGTGGAGAGTTGGGGGGGGGGGGGGACACACCAAACTCTCACATGGCCAGATGCCTGTTTCAGGAACCTTGGTTCTGGAGCTCCTGTTAACCACAGAGCCTGGTGAGTAGGTTGGAAGAAGGGAGAGCTCAGAGAGAACTTGCAGAGCAAAACCTCAGAACATGACAAACAGGAAATGTACGTAAATAAGAAGCAGGAAGCCAGTGGAATCAGCAGGCCCCAGGGACTAACATAAGCACGCAAGGGAGATGAGGACTCTGCTAAGAAGCTAATGGACTTCTCGGCATCAGCCTTTGCAATGGAGGCTTTTTGGGAGATGTTGCAGCATCAGACTGAGGGGCTGGAATAAAAACAGGGCCCAATCCTCAGATGCTGCTTATCAGCATAGTTCTGTGTAAGGCAGAAGACTCTTGTGATTTGCATCTACTGAGGCTCTGGCCTATCACATTCCAAACACAGGACGGCGTGTTCAGCCAGCTGGGTATTGAAAAATTAATCAGACAAGTTTGGTCTTTTTTCTGTGTGCAAGATGTCTGCAAAAGGCATCTGGAATTGTTTGACTTGTGGATGTGAGCAAATGCTTGCCGATGGATTCCTCCTGCAGCATCTGCTGGTGTCTGCCCATCACTCTTCCAGCTAAGCGACTGGGCTTCTGAATCACATGGTGGTGTTTCTGTCACCTGATTGGAGGAACTAGATTGCCTGGCCAGGAAACAGTGCCTGAACAAAGCTCGGGTGTGGTGGTGGGCTTGTATTGTGCGTAGGTTGGACAGCGTGCATTGAATGAGTCAGCTGGTCAATATAGATTTTATTGCTCCTTGATGTTCAGCAAGTTACTCTTTACTTTCCAATCTGCTTACTAAATAAGTCCAGGACAGCAGGCTGCAGGAGCTACCTTACTACTGGCAATTGGACTTTGAGTTCCTCATCCTGCAGCCTCAATGATCTCCTGTAACAGGGGTTTCTTGTGTGTGATGGAATAAAGTACATTAAATGCCATGGAGTATTTGTGTTGCAGTACAGCCTAGCTCATCTGGATCCTTAGGGCACTGCACCTGTTATCATTGCACTTGACCAGGGAGTCAAGGGTGGCCATGTTGGGCTGGGTGCTTTTGCCATGGGGGAGTTGCTTTACCCTCCTTGTCTAGTCACAGCAAGGTGCACATTAGGTCAGACTCCTCCTCATCACCCAGGAGTGCCTGCAGGGGTTGTTCCCTTCCCTTCTGTTAGGATCCGCTCTCCTCCCAGAGAACTGGGCTAAGCCCGTGTTGACTCAAGTGTTGAAGGGAGGGTGTGATACATGGGGGTACAATTCAGGCCGCTGGGAAATTGTCACCCTGGCCTTGCAACTCTTGGTGCCACACCTTGCCTTGTTCTAGTAGCTTCTGCCTGGGCCGTCCAGCATGCAAGTTATGAGTGTGTATGTGTAACTGCAGCCTGCCAGCTATGAGCTGGCTCTCGCCAACCTGGATGACACTGTAGGGTGACCTCAGCACACCCCCAGTCCCAAATCTTAGCTCAGGAATCTTCTTCTATATGTCTTGGACTGCCCTGTCCTCCCCTGGGCAGTGTAAATGTTTTCAGTCTGTTACTTCTATCAGGGACCCATAGATCAGTTTATTAGGTTAGCTACTCAGACACATTGATTGAAAACACTGGATAAGGTAAACCAGGAAAACAAGTTTATTAATGGCAAAGAGAGAGACTGTAAGTGTGTAGAGGTAATGAAGCATAAAAGGCAAGAATGGGTACAGGAAAAATCAAGATTAAAACACAAATGCCTAACCTCTATTGGATTAAAGGAAAATTTCTTATCATGTCATTCCAGCAAAGTTATTGACCAAACTCTTCTGGTCATGACCTAGCTAGCCATGAAATGCAATGGCTGTTTTCTTTTGTCATCTTACATGGGATGCCAAAGGCAGACGGGTATGGGGAAGGGGAGGGGGAGGGTGCTTTGAGGTGTTGCTGTCTTTTTTATAGTTTCAGTCCAGAGGCAGAGTCTGTGGATGGATTTTTGCTTTCACCACTTTGAGCTTCTTGCACTTTCCCTTCCTGCCTGATGACTTCCTATACTACTTAAATGTAAGTTAAGGCAAGTACACATTCCTTCCTTTTGTTTAGGACAGACCTAACTTCTGCCTGGCCAGGCCTGTGGAAGTTTGGAACCCAGATTGATAAAAACGTGCAGGAGAATCTTATAATATCACATATTATGGTCACACACACTTTTTTCAGGACAATACTGACCAGCAAATTGAGTTTTCAGATGCTACGTTACAAATATGACCTTGCACAAAGATTATTATTCTACTGTGAAGGGAGAGAATGCGGTGGGGGGGGGGAAGCATTCAGTCAATAGGAGGGTTATGGCAGTGTTCTGAATTGTACTACTGGCAGAGTCGATTATACCTGTTGTAGACTTTAAAGGAGAAAACTCCCTCATCTTTGCTTCCTGCCATCAGGGCTGGGGAAGAAGTTGCTGATTACAAAGGATAGGAAATGTAGTCAGAGGTCTGTCTAGCAATGATTAGAGGGAAGAGGAGCAAAAATTCATTTTTTCTTTATGAAAAAATGAATTGACGTGCCCTTGGCAATCTGCATTGAAAACTCTTCTCAAGGAAATGGTGTAGATTGCTTGCTTTGTTTTTTAGTGATTCACCTGGACTGCTTCTAAAGTCTGCAGGATGCTCATAGAGTGCTCAGAATTTGAGAAAACAGAACATTCTGAGTTATTCTTCAAACCCTACAAAATATTTTAAAAGGCACCAGTCCTCATGGAGGACACCACTTCCCAAGCTGCTTCCAAGGTATGAGGTTCCTGTGATGATATTTAAAAAAACCAACCAACCAACCAACCAACCCAACAGTTTTCAAAATGTGAATTAGGTTGGCTTTCTCTGATGTACAAATTAAGAATGTGTCATTGTCCAACAAGCCTTGCACTTGAAAAAGACCAGTTTTAAAACTTCTCCAGCACAGAGGCATGAACAGAATTTAAGGTGGATGGATTTTATTCAAATGGAAGCTCAACCTTAACTACTTGCATGAGTGATGCTACAGCCGTGAATGACGTCCATTTTCTCTAATTATCACATCCAGTTTCCTTGAAAGATTAGAGGTAGCATGTCATTTATTGAAGCTACACATGGCCTAACATTGCTGCTGCCAAAGCTAACTGAGGAGCTCACAGAGCCAGTATTATTAAAAAAAAAGTCTCTCTCTTTGTGTGTGTGTGTGTGTGTGTGTGTGTGTGTGTGTGTCAGTCAGAGGTCTTGTGACTGTGTTGCTTGGGGTCTTGAGATTAAATCTTGAGCAAACTGTCATAGATGAAAAACAAACAGGGAGTCTCATGGCACTTTTAAATTTATTCATCACATGAGCTCTCGTGAGAGAAAAATTCCCAAAACTCCAACACCACGGCTTCCTGATAGGACAATATGTCTTAAGCTTTGTCTGCACGGGAAAGTTGCACTCTTTCAACTTAAAGGGGTTTTTAAATGGCTTTAGTTAAACTTGTATAAACTCCTAGGCTGTGTCCACACGCAAAGGCTTATTTTGAAATAATTTTTTAAAATTTTGAAATAAGAGACACCCTGAAATCGAAATAGCATGCCCTGCATATGGACATGCTATTTCGATGCAGGAGAGGGGCAGCATGGGAGGTGTGGCAACATGGCCCCCTGGCAGGACTATGTTGCCAAACAATCCCCTGCCTGGCTCTCACCTGGAGAACCAGGCAGGGGAAAGCTGCCCCCAGGGCAGGGATCCCCCTGCCCTGCTGTCCCTGGTGCTGTTTGGGGGGGGGGGGGAGGTCTGTTGGGGGGGTAGGGAGTGTGGGGCACCCTGGGTGGGCAGGCTATGCCACCCAGGGCTGCCCTGAAGTCCGGCAGGGGGGAGCTGCAGCGCCCGGCTCTCCATGCCACCCCAGCTCCAGGCAGCCGCCTGGAGCTGGGGTGGCGGGCAGAGCCGGGCGGCGGGCGCTGCAGCTCCGCCCTGCCGGACTGCTCCCCGCTCTGCCCCGCTGCCCAGGCTCCAGTGGCAACTGGAGGGGCAGCGGGTGCAGGCATCCACTCTGCCCCCTGCCCGGGCTCAGGGGAGGGCTGCCAGGCCAGCCCAGCACCAGCTGCGGGCGCCCGCTCTGCTCCCTGAATCTGGGCAGGGGCAGAGCTGGCACCTGCAGCTGGCACGGGGCCGTCAGTCCCCACGAGCCTGGGTGGGGGGCAGAGCGGGCACCCGCAGCCCCTACCCACCGGGGTGGCATTCTCCTAGCCCTGGTGGGGGGGGGAGTGGGGACGCGGGGAGAGGGAGCTGGGTGCCCTGCTCCCCCAGCCCTTGGCCGCCTGGAAGTGGCCAGGGAAGTGCGGGCTAGGGCTCCCCCAGCTGCCTGTG
>ML682022.1:4158373-4194892 GCA_007922195.1 Podocnemis expansa | reverse complement strand
CCAGCGGGTTTCCCCTGCCACTTCCCCTTGCTGGGGGTAGGGGGGCGGTGGGCGCCCCGGCTGGCTTCACCCACTGCTTCCCTTTTCTGGGGGCAGGTGGGAGAAGTGGGCTGAGGCACCCGACCCCACCCCCCCACCCCCTGCAAGGGGAAGTGGCAGGGAAGCTGGCTGGGGCGCCCGCCACCCCCCTGCATCTCTGCTCAGCACCCTGGCTGGGGTGCTGATCCCTGGCCAGGGTGCTGGCGGGGGGATACATTCCTCCCAGGGTGCCTGGCACCCTGGGAGGAAGTTCAAATGTTATTTCGAAACAATGGTCGTTTCGAAATAACATGTCCGAATGGTATTATTTTGAAACTACCGGTTTTGAAATAACCGCTGTTTCGAAATGAAAGTGGTTTAAGCCGTTTCGAAACAGCGGCTCTTATTTCTAAACGATGGCGTCCGTCGTTTCGAAATAAGAATAAGTCGTGTGGACTAAAACTTTTTTATTTTGAAATAACCACTGTTATTTCAAAATAAAAAAGACGTGTGGACAAACCCTAGTAACTAAAGTGCTGGCCCGGGACTCTCAACACAGGGGTTCTAGTTCCAGCTCTGTCACCTGCTGATCATCTTTAGGAAGTCAATTTACCGTTCTGTGCCTCAGTTTCCTCACCTGTAAAATGAAGATCATGAACCTGACCTCCTTTGTAAAGTGCTTTGAGACCTACTGATGAAAAATGCTAGACAATAGCTATTTAGAAGAATATTTTCTTTAGTATTTTTTCAATGCTTTTTTCCCCTTTCCCTTTATCTTTAGTCTGTTGTTCTTAAACCCTAGCACAACAGATTTAGATTAAATCTCCAGAAAAACTTCCAAACTGTTAGGACAATGAGCAGAGTGCTTTGTGAGGTTGTGGAAGCTCCTTCACTGATGATTTTTCGAAAGGAGTTTGGATAGCTGTCTGTCTTGGACAAATCCTGCATCTTGACAGGGGCTTAGATTAGTGGACCCTTGCAATCCATTCTTACCCTCTGGTTCTATGATTCTATAAAATGTAAGATAAACTACACCAAGCCACTCTTAAACCAAAATAAATATCAATATATGCAGGGTTTGCACTCATTTAGCAAAATGAGGTTAAATTCACGCTTTACATTAAACTGGGGGGACCTTCTTCAAGAAGACAATTAAGGACTGCAGTTCAAATTCTGGAGAGCCCCTGTGAAAGTGGGAAACTGTTGTCCCTTTAAATTTGATGACTGTCTCAAGTCTAATTCATGTGCATGGAGATTTTTCAAAGGACCATACGGGATTTAGGTGCTCAAAGCACATTAAAATTCAGTGGGAGTGGGGCCCAGAGAAAATACCACCCATGGGGGTTCTCTGGAAGTACACGGAGTCCCAATCAGAGTTGTGGCTTTTTGGTCCAGTGTTTTCTCTCATTGATGGAGAGAGTCCAGTGTATGCTGACTTAGGGAGCTAAAAATATCCTGAACTGGAGTGATCCTGGTCCTTTCTCCCTTCTGGAGGCTAGGCTTGTCCATTCAAAGGTCAACACACAGTCTCTCAGCTGCTTTACTCCAGATACAGAGTGGCAAATGAGACATGCCTTAGGAGCAAACCATGGACTACTGTCCTTGAGATGGGAGAAAGAGCATGGATGGGGTCAGGAGAGAGGCCAGGTTCTGTAAGGGCCATAAATTTGGTTTTGCCTGAGGGGCAGGGTGGAGTGAGGCATATTGAGGCCACTGCAGAACAAAAGTTCTTCTATTTACTGGTGGGTCAATTTACTTGAAAGTTTTCTCTGCTCAGCCGCCATGGTGTGCACAATTTTCCCTGGGGAAAGCTTTTGGGCCTAACTAGCTCACTCGGGAAAGGGCTTTCACGGAGAAGATATTTTTTGGCTGGCGTACTTATCCACAGTCACCTTTTAGCAGTAGCACTCGCATCTGCTTTCTCTGTGCACATGCCCAGCCAGAGCAGTTTGTCTTTCAAAAGAGTCACACGTACAAGACTCCACATTCAAAGGCTCCAGAGAATGTTTTCTCTTGACATGGCTTTAATGACAAATAGTGGGACATGTCCTGTCTCCCCTGGCCCAAGAGCAGCCTCCCTCCCATTCTTAAATCACAGGGACCAGCTCTTCTCATTTGAAATTGCATAGCATCCCTGTGGGAACTGCACTTACTGTGCTACATAGGAAAATAACATCAGGAAACTATTTGATGGGGTTCCCACCTGCCCCAGTTTTTAAACACAATTTAACATCTGGAATTAAGGCAGGGTTAGTACCATGTGACCTGCCAGATCTTCATTAACTGCTAGCACGTGTCCAGTAGCCACTGGTTTGAGAATTTTTTGTTTGAGAGGATTTTTCTGTGCCCTTCTGAAATACTCGGTTCCAGCCTGAGGGAAGCAACCCCCCAGCCTGATGCCTGTTCAAAAACAATATGTTTTGTGATGTCACTAATGGGGCAAGTTTTTCTTAGCCAAAAAACCAAACCAAAACAAAAACTACCTTCAGATGCCAAAGGAGCATACTCAAAAGTTATTTGTTTCCAATCACATGCAACTTATTATTCACCGATTTTTTTGCTCTGTGTGTGTTCTTTCCGTGTCAAATTTAAATTGTCAGTGTCAACTGTTCCTAAATCATCTACCTTGAGCAAAATGGGGTGAGAGTTTAAGCCTGATTATTTTGAGGGTGGGGCATCAGGTACCAAGTGCAGAAGACCTGAGCACCAAAGTGAATTGTATCAGAAAGCTATGCACCCGGGGATTTAGAGTGGATACTGTTGTGCAGTCTTATCTATTGGTACAGCAGGAGTGATCATGTGCTTAATAAAAAATATTAACCACTTATTGTTAGGGCAGCTAGGAGTTTTATTACAGGATTTTAACAAACAGTTGCCATAAGACTACCCAAAGAGAAATTCCACTTTCTCCTGTTGTGTACTGGGCCTAGAGTGCCAGCAGATTTTAAGTAGAGGTTAGGAAGAGTGTTATCACTTCTCCAGGAGCAAATGTCCAATGTATAGTAACAAAACTCATACAAAAACTAATCCAAGTAAAGCCTTCTCTTGCATTCTCCTGGAAGCTTAGATTCTTGCACCAACACAAGTTCGGTTCTAGGAATTCATGGTGAGACAATCCCAGGTGATTTTTAACTGACTGGGTGGAGGAGCACAGTGTGAGCGGCACCTCTCAGATAACAAGCTCTGCCCCCAAGCTGCATCTGAAAGCAAGAAAACCAGTGCAGAGACAACAGGTGTGTTCTCCAGTAGAAGGAACTACCAAGTAGACTTCAGAAGTAGCTACAGAAGAGCACATTGCAAAAGTCCAGGATAGAGCTGCCACATCAATGAGAGTTGTAGGATCTTCACTGGAGGGGAGTAGGATGTGGGTCTCTGAACAAAGGCAGCTAGTGAAAAGGAATAGGGTCGACGGATGCTGTTTGTCAAAGTCTGGAAACTAGCTATGAGGGAGAAACTGAAGCCATGTAACAAAAGGTTATGTTCAACTTGAAAAGATGTTACTGGTACTATACTAGGGCAGGTAGTAGGGAATACATTAATGAGCAGGAAGCAGGAGGAACGCTGAAGTATCAGTTTGTGATGGACATAAAACTACTGGGCAGAGCGCCCTGGCAAGGGGAGGGGGTGACGTTTACTTCGTACACAACCTTTCCACATATAGCGCTCATAAACAGAGTGCCACCAATATTAAATTGAAAACTCATTCAGGGGTGGAGGTGGCACAGAACAATTTGCAAGATTAGCCTTAGTTGGAGTAACCCCTGATCCTCTTTGTTAGAGCAGGGGAGACGTGAGTTATCTGGGCTGATTTAAAGCCACTACTAGCCATAATATCAAGGAGGTTGGGTGCGTGTATGAGGTTGCATTCCTTTTGTTAACAGGGCTCGCTGTCTCTACCTAACTTGCCTACACCTCTTCAGCTCAGAAAGGCCCCACACAGCTGCACAGAAGAAATCCTGATGTCTCTCAGTATGAGCAATGGCAGAGAGTGGGATGGCTCATTAGGGCGTGCTGCACAGCTGTAGAGCCTGTTGTGGAAAATTAGGGGCCTAGCTGTATCTGCATAGAAGAAAAGTAGCTAAATAAAATTCGGGGGATTGAGGGGGGAAAGTATAGTCTTCCTACTCGATGCAGGACCTGACACGGAGTGTGGTCAGCAGGAGGGAAGTGACTTCTCATCACTTTTGCAGCCTCCTTCTTCTGGAGCTGGCTAAGCTCCCAGCACAATGTACAGTTGTTGGCGTTGTTGTCAATGCTTCCTGCTGCAACTCACCCCAAGTTGTTCCAGTACTGGGGAGTGCTCAAATGTCCCTACGCTGGAGACTGGGTTGATAAAGAAAGGCTGAGGTTAGCAATAGAAACTAAGGTCACCTCCTTCAATGCATCAGAACAGGGCCTGTTCCTCTTTCTGACTGAGTTCTGGAGAATTTTCACACTAAATTATTCTCAAAAGACCAAGTTTTTTATGAATTGTTTAAAATTGTGTTTGTGAACCCAGCAGAAAGCACAGGGGCATTACCAGTATTGGTGTTCTATGATGTGCCACAGTTATATCTGCAGATGATGGTAGTTACGGTATTGGTGGTTGTTACTCTAGTCCAGTGGTTCCCAACCTTTTCTCTGCCGCGGCACACCTTGAGACCCTCAAATTTTTTGAGGCACACAACCATTAAAAAAAAACCCTCATGAATATTCAAATTAACTTAAATTACTTATGATTATTCATGAACCATGGCACGGTGTTTCGGAAATGCTGCTATGTGGGACAGTAGGGGTAGCAGAGTAGGGGTGGCAAACATGGGAGGTCAGGAGTCGTGCGGTGGCAGGACTGAGTGCGGGGAGCACAGCAGTGCAGGGGTGGCAAAAGAGGACAAGGGTAGCCATGTGGGGAACAGCAAAAGGGTGGCAAGAGAGGAGAGAGGAAGGGAGAACAGGAGTGGCTTTGTGGGGGGGAGAAGGGGGGAACCTGGGGAGTGAGAAGGTAGGGCAGGGGACCATGGTGCAGCACCCACTTCCCCTTTCTCCACAGTGGCTCCCTGCCACCCAAGGCAAATCCTCACCCCACTGCTGCTCCCTCCCACCCAGTGGGTCCCGTCCTCCCCTCCCTCAGCCCCCTTCTACCTGTGATGGACCCTCCAGCCCCCAACTACACCCCCCCCCACAACCACCCACTGTCCAGCTACACCCCCCCCATCAACCAGCCTTCCCACACGACCAGCCACACACCCTCTGCTACACACACACACATGCCTGCCCCCCACAACCCCCAGCATCACCCCCAACCCCAAGCCCTTACCTGGGCTGTTTGCAGGCTGGCTGACAGGAGCTGCTCTGCCCTGCAGGGGGAGATTCACACACACCCAGCCTCCCCCAGCTCTCTGCAGGCTCGGCATAAGATGGAGCCAGGTTTAAGGCGGAGCCACCTGAACGGTGCATTTTGGCTGTTCCTGCTATTTTTAGGGGGACTCCTGGAACTCCATGTTTCAGTGCCTTCCTCTATTTTGAGGGGAACCAGAAGGCTGCCTGCCTCAAAATAGAGGCCCCGGAACTGTGTTCCGGTGCCTTCCCCCTTCCTTTAACCCCTGCCTTTTCCCAGCCCTACACAGCCCAGGTGGCTGGGCTGAGTGGGGAGGGAACTTTAACTCCAGCTCTCGGGGATGCTCGCGGCACACTTCGGGTGTTGCCACAGCACACCAGTGTGCCCCGGCACACTGGTTGGGAACCACTGCTCTAGTCAGTGATTGATGGAAATTGGGCAGCTGGAATATGATTTAGAAAAACGCCAGTTGCATATTTTCAAAGTAAAACTAGAATGCTTAGCCCCATAGCTTTTCTAGGTCTAAATATGCCACAGGGCTTTGGAAATCTTGACCCAGATCCAGCCTCCAGAGAAACATTTTTCACAAAATAACAGTAACTAAAAAGGTTTTGCAGTCCATTCAAAAGCATTTGGTGATCTGGATTTGGCCCAGTCTGCTTCTTGACTATCCCATCTTGACCTCTTGTCCATTCAGATTCCGAGAGCACAAATGCTCAAAGAGAGAGGGTGTCTAGCAAGCACATGGGTGTGCAAAAGAGTCACAGGCCACTTGCGTGAACTTGATAAATGTCAGGTTGGTGACAGATTACAAGCTACTTGTATTTCTGATGAACACTATCTACCTAAACAAGACACATTAAATCCCAGAGATTGCTCATGCTTTTGAGATATAAATGAATAGGCACACAGTCACCTGTGTGCCTGTTCATTTATATCTCAAAAGCATGAGCAATCTCTGGGATTTAATGTGTCTTGTTTAGACAGTTGAACATGGGGAACTTACAGTAGGATCATGTGATAAATAAATTTAAGTCTTTAAATGTGTCACTAGACTCCTTATTTGTTTTGAGTATCCACTCCTACCATAGAAACTCCAGAACTGGTTGAAACAGCTGCTCAGCTTGACAGGCCATTGGAAATCCAGGTTATAAGACATGGCTGACTTGGTTATTTACTAGAGTTTTAACATCCAGGCTATGATGTCTGTGTAATAAGAGAACTTTCTGAAAATGAAGGCTGATTACTGATAGCATTTGTTCTGTATTCTTACAGTCCTTGTAAAGGACACAAGAGGAATATTAGGCCATTAGAAATGCTGGAATGTACCATACTGTCAGAGTAATGGCTAAGCATAGGATGAAAACATGAGTCTTGCAGAATGACCTAAGGAGAAAAAAATCATAAAATTTCCCATTGCTGGAGAACTACTTGGAAAAGAACAGTAGGTGAGTGCGAAGAAGAGACATGTCTGTTTGGTAACCACTAGCTGTCTAGATCTGGAAGAAGTTTACTTCTCACTTGACCCAACATGAGGTAACAGGGCTTAGCAAAATTAAAGGGATCTTCTTGCAGTTGGATGTCTGGGAATAGTCTCTGACAATGGACCATATGTTGCCAGCTCTGAATTCCAACGTCGGGGATATAGTACAATTTCAAGGACATTAACTCCCAACTTTGCCAGCCATAGAGGAATGTAGTGGTAGAGAAAACCATACATATTAGTCAGAGAATTCTACAACAAAAAGAGCCCATACAAGCTCTGCTGAGCTATAGGGTGACAACCTCCATGTTAGTCATCAGAGTTAACTTAGGGCAGCTGTTTGTGGGTTGACAGCTAAAAACAGTGTGCTAATCTCAGAGGTAAATTTTAAGTCTGAGTGGCCCTTATCAAAGGAAATGAAACTGGGAGGTGTCAAATCTAGGAAGTATTTGGCTTTCTTTAACTGTCAGAAGGCAGCCTGGATCTTAGTCCAAGGTGAACTAGGAAATTCAGTCTTGAGAGAAGAGGATGAGAAATATTGATCACCACCAGTTCCTAATGCCCAAAGAAGCTGCACCCAGATATACCACATTCAATGTACCCTCTAATTTTTCATAGTCCATGTGCACAAAAAAATTCTTTTGTGCAAATTTTCAGAACCAGTATCCAAATTTGTGTGCATTCTAGTTAGTGTGGTCAAACTTGTAATTACAATGAAGCAAGTGTGTATGATGCAAATAATATCTAAATTTTATTTTGATATGGTGATGGAAATGATTTTATAAATTACAAAATCTTATTTTAAACATGCTATTTGAAACTGCCTTCTTAAAGTAGCACAAAAATATTAGCACTATTGCATGCACAGCTTAGAGGGAACATAGACCACATTGTGAAAACCGATTAAGGAACTCACTGCAGGAGGAAGAGGCAGTATCTTTAGGTGCTCTAAGCACTGATGTGACATCATTGCAACCATACTGTCACTATGGCTTTAATAAGAGGAGGGAAGCCTGTTGAATCTTTCTGAACACCAGTTCCCCTCTGTGATAGCTGAAAATTCAAGTGTGTCAGCAGGATAGAGCCCTTCTCAAGGTCAGAAGAGCAGCTTGAACTGTAGGTGAAGCTGGTGTCTTGCTGGGATCTTTAATCCCCCCACTTTCTTTTTAAACATTTTTGTTACCTTCTTTACATAGAGGAGGAGGGGATGTGTTTCCTTAAACCCACAGCAGGAAGCCAGGCAGTGGGAAACCGAGGACAGTTTTAGAAGGAACACAGAGACAGAGAACAGCTTTAGGAATGATTCTGTTTTCTTTAGTTTAATACTGGTCCCTCGTAGAAGACAGTAACTTTTTCTGTGGAGGCTTTACCACAGTCATGTGACACTAACTGCATGGCCTTAGGAAGAATTCTAAGTACACAGGTAGTTTTCCTCAATTGGTCCAGTTTGGGAGTTAGTCTCCACTGCAAGCCTGTAGTCCCCAACACAGCTAGTGACAAGACAACTATAATGTAATAATAGACTAGAATGAGCCATGGACCCAGCTGGATTGTGGTGTACCCTGTTCTCTGCCAGCTGGACCCCTCTGGTGCTCGGGCTGTGGGGAAATAATGATGCTGCGTAATACAAGGACATGGACAAGGAGCCCTCGAGTGGAGTATTACCATCGCATACCCAACAACCTTCAGGGATCTGCTGGCTGCATCTCCTCATTGCCCTGCCTCGCCCACATGTCCCCAACTACTGACCCCCCAGGAGGCCAGTGTCCAGCACTGGCAGGGAGCTCTTCTTGAGCCAACCCTGACTCCCACTCGCCATCTGCTGTAGGACATGGGGCAGGTGTGGCTTGGCAGCTGGTGTCCCTTGAGCGGAGGACTAGGCCTAAGGTTCGCCCGACTGCCTCTCCTCCTCTGCCGCCCTTCCCAGCCCTGGCCCCCCTCTTCCGCGCTTGGTCCCGGTCCCTCTCCCTCCTAGCCCTCCTGCTCAGCCATGCTGGGCCCGTCCCTTGTCCAGTCCCAGCCCCACGCCAACCGGTGCCCACCGCTGGCCCCTGCTGCCCCTTCCTCTCGACTCAGCAGCTCTGATCCAGCCCCGGGGGTCCTGTATCGCCCCCAGCCCCACACCTAACACGCCCGCCGCGACTCCGACGGGCCCCTGCGCTCCCCCGTGCTCGGCCCCTTTAATTCCCTCGCTCCCCTCCCCCTCCCGGCCGCTCCAGCCTCCATTTTCCAGCCGCTCCGGCACCTGGAGGCAGCGGCGGCGGGAGCGGCCCGGAGCCGGCCCGGGCATGGCCGCCAACATGTACCGGGTCGGAGGTAGGAGCCCCCAGGGCCCGGCCGGCGAGCGGCGCGTCACGGGCCGGGCCGGGGCGTTGGGGGCCGCAGGGGCTGGCGGGGGAAGGGTTCGGGATTGGGGGACTCAGGGCTATGGGGGTGATGGGGCAGGGCTCGGGCGGTGAGGTGGGGGTGTGGGGCAGAGCTGTGGGGCGGTAAGAGCGGGGGGGGGTGCGAGGAGAAAGGCTCTCGGCAGCTGGTGCGGTGGGGTGGGTGCATGGAGCATGGCTTGGTGAAAATAGTTGCTTTCCGCCTTCCTCTCTTCCCATATCTGTTTTATGGTGGCATGTGCTTTACTCCTACTTCTTCCCTTCTGGGCATCCCTCTCAGAGTCCCACACCCCTCTCTCGGTGGGTCATGTTTCTTTCATGGGAGGAGAAAGAAGAGGCCACAGGAGTATGGGGTTTTAGGGCATGTAAACTTTGAGAGAGTGGCTTCACCCCGAACTGGCTTCCTGGATGAAAGCTGCCTGTGGAGCTTCCTTGCTCTTGGGAGTGAGGTGGGGAGCAAGGGTACAAAGGGGTTCTGCTCTGTAACAGCACCCTGTATCCCAGAATGCCCTCTTTCTTTTGGCATCCATCAGTCATTATGGCACTATCAGTTCCAGGAAAAATGGATTAAAAGAAGAAGATATGGCAAGAGTGACATGCAAAGCAGGAGGTGGCAGGGAACCAAGTCCCAGTCTTGGCTTCCAACTGTTGTCCTTTCTGCTCATCTCTCTGCACTTGCCTTGGCCTGCATCTTACTGTTCCCTCACTTTTGGCTCCATTAGGTGCCTCTTACTTTGTCACGTTTACCCACTCTCTGATCCTGTCTGGCTTGGTGAGGGGATGTGATGTGGCTCCCAGCTGTCATAACTTTGCCTCTGGCATCAGAGAACACTAAGCCTCACTGCTGTGGGGTTGGGTTTATAGAGGGTAGGATAGTGAAAGATCCACTGTAGTGGCTTGTGACTCTTGGTTCCTGTTGTGATTTAAAAACCAGATTATTTCACGGGGTTTGTCCATTTGTTTGGAATTCAACGTCATCTTGCTCAGAGTCTCTTATCTGGAGCCCTGAATGCCAGGAACCGTGATCTGTGGGTTGTGTTGTGTAGGGAGAGGTTATTGGCTAATAACCTAAGTTATCACACCGTTTTACATATGGATGAGGCCTTGACTTGACACACATTCATTCATATAGGTCTTTTATACAGCCTCTAGGAGACCATTCTGTTCAGTTTGAGCTAATGAAGGAGGTCATATTGACTGCATCACCTTGGAAGGAGAGAGCTTCCTGTTTTAAAATTGATAGGGTGTGCCTGCCTCACATAGAGTTCAGGATATGATTAAAATGTGATTGTGTTCTGAAAGGGCCACCTTATTATGTTTAATCCTTGCTGCATACTTAATTTTCGTCATTCAGGGTTATTGGCTGGCTTACTTCAGTGTCCAGGGAAATGACCATCCCTGGTATGCTGACTCAGGATCCAGAGGCTGCCATAAACTATAATGGCTCTGTGCTCGGTTGTCTGTCTCAGTAGACATATCTGACAGTATTTGCTTAGCTTATTCTGGCGTGGGGATTGGCAATGGTCATGGGGAAGATTACGTCTTTATGTTCTCTTCATACATGAGCCCCAACAACAGTTTGCACAGAACTTTGCTGATGTAGACGTGTGGAACCTATTTTTTTTTTTTTTTTGCTTGTCCTCAGAAACTAACACTATATTCTGAGGTAGTCTACAGTGCACTTCATGAACCATGCTGTAGGACGCTTCAGTTACATTTTACCCTCTAAAGTTGATACAATAGTTTGTAATTGTCACCATCCTTAGCACTGTCTTCAGTCATGTGGTGTACAGATGACCTGCAGCAGATGAATTGTGAAGAAAAGCAGCCAGAGCATCAGGAGTAGAAATTGGGCACTGAATTGACCGATACCTGTAAAGAACTGTTTGAAATCATGTGCCTTGAATATAATAGTGACAATTTGCTTCGCTGCTGTAGCATCTATGAAAGGCCAAATAGCCTGAAATCTTCTGGGACAGCATGGTGAGTGTGGTCTGCTTTTGTTTGTAAGCAGTGAAATGTTCAACAAGATTGATTAGGTGTGCAGTGACTGGCTGTCGGAATAACCGCAGATCCATCTGGTTTTCCTGTTTTCTGTGGAGGTAGTTGGGCAAACGTGACAGCTAAAGATAGTGGGGAGCTTTGGGCTGTGACCTACAGCTTGGATCTGTGTCCCTGCTGGCTGGTAAAGTTGCAGTTGGGATAAGTCTTATGGTCACTTATCTGAGTGCTGCCTCTTCCAATCAGGAGGACAACGTACCAGAAGAGTTAAGTCCACACACAGGAAGCCATCTCTTGAAGCTGATAGTCTGATAACAGTAGACCTGTCTCTAACATCATCTTGGAGAAGCTCAGTAAAAAGGTTCTCTTCTGATCTGGAATTTGAAGTATTACTCTTTTATTCCATTAGTGGCCTGGTTATAGAATAACCCCATGATTATCTTCAGTCTCTTACTGTAACCTGTTTTTGTTTTGTTTTCCCTGTGTGCTATACAGCCCTTTAGAACTCCCAGGATTTTTCTTATGCCTGCCCTCATTGTAATATCTAAGTACTTTTTCCACATACTAGTGCAGTGGTTCCCAACATTTTCTCTGCCATGGCGCACCTTGCTACCTTTAATTAATTTGAGGCACACTGCCATATAGTTTACAAATGAACTCATGAATATTCATGAGCCAATGAGCCAATCCAGGGTTCTCTGAGTAGTTTTTCAACAAATTTTGTGGCACGCTTCCTCAGACTGACAGCACACTTGTTGGGAAACACTGTACTAGTGATTTTACCATCATGATGCTTTTGTGATGTAGGCTGGGAGTGTTAGCCACTCTCAGATGGGAACTGATGCACAAAGATTGAGGAAGTTTGTGCTGGAGCTAAGGATTAATGCAGACTTTGGGAGTTCATTTGTCTGCCTTATTCTGTCACACCACCTGTTCAGTGTGCATGTGAAGTTGATTGAGGAGACTGTGAGGATGCGTTGTTAAGATATCTTTTATCAGACCCGAGTGGTGTGGTCTCTGCTTTCCCAGCATTTAGTTGAAATTGGGTCTTGGGTGAAGCTGAACTGAGATGGAGCAGAGGAAATGTTGGGTGAAATATCCAGAAAAGATGATGAGATCTGATTCTTGAAATGTCATACACATGCAATTTGCTAGCAAGCTCTGCAGTTTACTGGTCCTGTTCAGTTCATTGCTGCTTCTGAGTTATCACAGCTCAGCAGTAACCGTGTGTGCGTGCGTGCGTGCGTGCGCGTGCACATTTTTTGTTGTTTTTTTTAAAACATCATCTTACAACTTTTCCTTCTCTATATGACACTTTCCATAGTCTTTTAGACTTTACCATAGTCCAGTCTGTCCTCATTGTGCTTTACTTTAGGCCTAAAGGTACCCCAGAAACTTGTGCTGGTTCAGGGTATGTTGCCATTTTAGTGGAGTTTTTTGGATTGGCCATATTATACACGTCAATACCCTCTTCAGACTTTCAGTATCTTCCTGTGTACAACTTTTTTTCTTTGGAGCCCTTGATGGGCGTGACTCGGATCATGTGTAGTACCTGCTCCTTTCAGTTTTATCTTTCACCTTAATGCAAGGATCTTTCTCTAAACTGCACAGGTCAAAACTTCAGTTGGTCTGGCCTGAAGCATTATCTAACAATTTAAATATGTCATTTTATACTGTCATGAGAACTGAAATCAGTTAGGAAGCAAATTACTAATAGCTCCAGAGTTGTGTGTGAATGGGGCTGGGTTCAGAGCATTCAAGGTTGGGGGCCCTTTAGCTCTAGACTTCATTTGCTTTGTTCTAGGGGCTGGAGTTACTGGCCTTTGGACATACTTCAGAAGTAATAATTCAGGCTCTCTTTTGTGGGGGGAGGGGACGGGGACAAAGTGGCTAGGTTCTTGTTCCCTCTCTCTTTAATGGCTTAAGTGATGCTTTTAAAAAGTTTTCTGATACTGACTTTGTAAAATTTTAACTTCATCAGTCTGCAGGATCAGAAGTAGGGTTTATGTGTATATATAGACATCCTGAGAAATGGACACCATCAGCTTAGTCACTTTATTTCTGAAATGTTGTACTTGTTAATGATGTTGGCATTTTCTAAGATGATGATTAAGTAAAAGAGGTTGGATAACTTTTCTCTGTTTCACCAGTTTGGTTAGTTGTGTACATTGGGCAGCACTCTGAGTCCAGTTGATTTCATAGAATTGCCATATTGGATCAGATGAATGGACATCTAGTCAGTGCCAGATAACTTGTTCTGCTCTCTTCCTTCCCTCTGAGGTATCACGTGATGCTAGTCTCAGCTTCTTCCATTGAGAAGTTTAGGGACTTCTAGAACACTGGGTTTCATCCCTGGCCATCTTGGCTAGTAGCCATTGATGGACCTGTTTTCCATGAACCTCTTTTGTTCTTTTCTGAACAGAGTTATGGTTTTGACCTTCACAATATCTTCTGGTAATGGGTTCCACGGGTTAACTATTGTCTGTGTGAAGAAGTACTTCCTTATGTTTGTTTTTAAATGGTGTGTCTATTAATTTCATCAGGTTTCACCCTTGGCCTTGTTTAATGTGAATGGGTAAATAATACCTTTCTCCACACCATTTATGATTTTGCAGACCTTGTCAGATCCCCACATAGTCATCTTTTTTTTGTAAGATAAACAGTCATTTTTATATTCTCTCTTCATATAGAAGCTGTTCCATACTCCTAATTTTTGTTGCCATTCTCTGTACATTTTCTCATTCTAATATAATCTTTCTTGAGATAGGTCAACAAGAATTGCCAGCAGTTTATTTAGAGACATCTCTTAGACTTAGATGACAAAGGTAGAATAAAATACATATGCTCTTATACATTTTTTTCTTTTAATTAATTTTTTAAACACTTTAGTAGTTCAGGCTAGGAACTTGAAATTTGGTACTATGTGTTCTTGGGCTGGACCACAGTCATTTTTGCAAAATAATGTGTCTGCGTTTATGTGCAGAGATGTAATCGTTTGACAATAAAGTGACCATGTCAAACTTATAATTAGTTAACTGAAGTACTGTATCAGATGAAGGAGAGTATTTGATACATTGAACACTCACCATTTTACTTGTCTAACTTAAGAACTTTAATGAACTTCAGTCTTTTCTCTCTTTCAAGGGAAGTTTTAATAAAAGATTAATTACAGTATATCAAATTTTTGAAACATTGCTTTAAAAAAACTGTTTTCTTTACTAATTTGTGAAATTTGTTAGTCAATAACTGGCTTGTTGGACTGTCCATAATTTGTAAGGATTACGTAGTTCTACTGCAATTACCAAACAGGAAAATCACATGAGAAGTTTGTCTCCAAGTAAAATGCTTTCTTCAATAGTCCTGTTGAAAAAATAACTTTGGCTACTCTAATTAAAGCGTCATACTTCTAAATAGTGCTTGGATGAGTGATTTCCATTTGGAGATAGCAAGTTTCTCTTGCTGGAGGTAGAAAGAAGGGTTTTCCACAGACGTATGCTAATTGTGATGCAGTCTTTTCTGAATGTTAATGGTAAGTGGCAGTATGCTATCAATTGGTAATAAGTACTAAAACATAAGCAAATGTAAACCATAACGTTTCTGATAGCTCTTTCTTGTATACTGTTTTTTCTAACTTAATTTTGCAGTAAAGCCTAATCTGAACTTACTATAAAGAACGTGCTGTTCACCCTCTTCTCAAAAACTACAGGAAATGCCTGTGTCTTTTCAGGAAAAATTTTAGAACCTTCTAGGATTATTCAAGATGCATTTTTGCCCACTTCATTTCAATTTAAAATACAGCCTGCAAGGAAACTTGCCTTCAGTGTTTATGCTTTCCTAAGAGCAAAAGTTAAAGTTGCAACTCCCCCTCATTCATCAATATCTCAAACTAGACCTGGCCCAGTTGCCTGAAAAGATTCCTCTGTTCAGGGCTTTTGAATCTTGTCACATATCACTTGAACTTTCATCTCAGGTAGGCCTTTAGAATAGTCAGTCATATGTGAAACTGAATATGGAAATCACATGATCAAAAAAGTCAATCCTATAAATGCCAAATAAGTCTGTTAGAGTTTGAGTCATCTTGAGGGCACTGAGCAAATTTATATACTTGAGTAGTTCAGGGGTATGTCAACAGTATGTTACGGTGACTAGGCTGGGGATAGCTGCATTGATTTGGGGTGTAGCTCTTGTAGCTATGCTGATATAGTAAGAATTGGCTTAAATTATAGTAAGGGAAGTTTAGGTTGGACATGAGGAAAAAATTTCCTGTAAGGAATGTTACCTAGAGAGATTTTGGCAGCTCCATCATTGGAAATTTTTAAGAACAGATTAGACTAATACCCCTCAGGGATGGTTTAAGATGGTACTTGGTCCTGCTGTCAGTGCTGGGGACTGGACTCAATGACCTCTCATGGTCTCTTCTAGTTCTGTGGTTCTATAACTTTACGGTGTTGATTGTAGGCCTTGTGGGAGCCCCGGGCATGGCTAAGAACATGAACCAAGTGGATGTTGCCTAGATGTTACTATTTTGACATCAGCTCACCAATTAAGCACATTTCTGACTGGAGAGATTGGGATATGAACATACTGATGCCTTGTAAAATAAGTAGAGTCCTGCACAGATACACATGTGGATCTACATCCACCCTAATCAATTTACCTGTGGCTGCTCTCTGCAGTGTAGATCACATGCAGGTCTGGGGCCCCAATCATCTGTTTGGAAGCCAGTCCTGCTGCAGCACTTGCTGCTGATCAGCTGTTCAGGGGCTAGCCTTTCCAGGCAGTGGCCCACAGGAGAGTCTCAGGGAACTGTTGATCAGCAGCTTCAAAGGCTATGTGTTGCAGGTAGCAACTTCCTTACCTTTGGCTCCTTAGAGACTTAACAACTTTCTTTGGGCATAAGGTTTCTTATGCTGCAATTCGCTTCATCAGATGCATGAGTCAGATTCTCATGCATCTGATAAAATGGGTTACAGCTCACGAAAGCTTATGCCTGAAGAAATTTTGTTAGTCTTTGTCACATGGTGCGTTCTGGGCTATGATTTGTGCAGGGCTGTCCAGTGGGGGGTGAGGGTGAGGGGTGATTGCCCCTGGGCCCAGTGCAGTCCTGCTGTGAGCAGGGCTTGCACTGCTGCCCCCCATGGCCATACTGTCACCTGCCCCCTTCCCGCTGCCTTCAGTGCGAAGCCGAAGGAAGCGGGAGGGGGGGCCGGAAGCACAGAACTAGCTTTTGCTCTTAGCTGGTCCGCCCTGCCATCAGAGAGGAACAGTTGATCCACGTGTGGGGGGGGCTGGCCCAGAGGCAGGACAGGAGAGCAGAGCCCAGCTCCTGGACTGGCTCACTCTGCCCCGGCTCAGGGGAGGGGTGGGAGTGCAGGGCCAGCCTCTGGACTGGACTGGACTGCTGTGCTCCCATCCCCAGTGTGTGTTGGGGGTCCCTGCACCCTCTTACGGATAGTTCTGGATCTGCATGACTTTTCTGTTTGCTCCTGCTGTGTACTTGACTGATTTGAGGCAAAATATGCTATGCAGGGTTCCTTTATGAATGCTCATAACATGCGATGCATTATTATGGTATTGTGTTTCTGGCAGCATCATACAGGTGTATGATATGAAGAATATTCCCAGGTATTTCACATGGTTCAGGCAGGAGGCCTACCATCAGGGCTTTCTCTCGGCATGTGGGTTGAAGAGATACATGACAAAGATGAAGCAAATTGAACTCCCTGGTTTAGGGGAGCAAAAAGCATCACCCTGACCTGGGAAGGGGAGGGGTTGAAGGGGTTTGGAAACAAATACAGATGCTTTGAATAGTTAGAGGCTTTTGGCCAGAGATACACCATCCTGAAAAGATCTCCAACTACCAGAAGTATTGAGCCCTGCCTAGGAATAGGCAGAGACTGGCTGCTAAATCATTTTATAGCCACATTTTGTGAGTAATCCTGGATAGTAATGTTAGTTAGAATCTCTTATAATTTTGTTAGATTGTGATTACTCTTGACTGCTTTATTAAATGATTGTGCATTGATTTCCCATATACTTGCTTAAAATCACATTCTAATCAATAAACTATTTGTTGTATCTAAAGCTGTGTGAACTTTAGGGTGAGTGAATGAGCAGGCTTGGGCATTCCTGTTTCTTTAATAAATTGGCAAACTGGTGTTTATGAGCCTACAGTGATTGGGGAAGGGTCCTGATCCCACTAGAATGGAAGTTCCCAGTGTGATACCTGGGGGTGTTTGCTGGGGGACTGCTCTATGTGGCTGGAGGGCATGCCTCCACTGCCTGGGACTGATTACATGCGGGTGGCTGGTGTGGATTGACCCGGGGTGGGTGGTCGGTCATCCTGCAAAAGTGGAGTTAGTCAGGGTTCAGGAGATGCAGTGGCACCCCAGACCAGATTTTGGGAGGGGATCTGACAAAGTGCGTTGCAGCCCCCAAAAACATTTGCCCAAAGAAATCTGTTAGTTTTTAAGGTGCCACAGGTCTCTCATTATGGTGACCCCTCTGAAACCCTACCTTTGAGTCTGCATCCAGTCTGCCATCCAGATGTCTTCATCTGCAGACTTGCAGGGCTCTAAAGATAAGGCGGGGTGATTCGTTTGAACTGGCAACTAACGTTATTTGAAGTGTTTTGTTTGTGTATAAAAACAGAAGTCATACATGGGGCAACTGTGTGTTGGCCTATGGGACAGCATTGTGTTATGATTGAGCTAATAAGTGTGTATGCCTGTGACAGTGAACCTGTAATTGTTGAGCCAGAGCACTAGAAGTGCATCTTGTTTACAATAAACCTATCTGACCACCTTGGTCACCGAACTGAGCCTGTGATGTGACTTTAAAAGGGTATTGAGGTTAGCAGAATTAGCAGGCAGCACTCTGTTGTGCAACTTGTGAACAGCATATCAGCAACACACCAGTACACCCAACAGCACTGATGACATTCGTAGAAGTTTGAGCTCTGTCACTTAGCATAAAATAGTTTGTTTTGTGGATGCTTCCTGGGACATGGTTGGGCACAAAACTAGAGTCCAGTCTATTACGTTCTTTGTCCTTGTTTTTATCAGGAAAAAATGTGGGTTCCTAACTTGAATTAAATAATGAGGGAAAAGCCTCGTGAAGACAATGCAGTTTGTAGTTTACTCATTAGTTACCAGTAAATGCAGGGCTTCTCTGTTATCTAACTCAGTCTGGTAACTTGTATGAAAACTGCAATGGCTTGTCTTCATTTAAGACTTTAGCTTGTATTAGTTAACTGGAGTTGATCCATGTTTTTTTGCTAGTGAAGACACCATTTTGGTACTGAGTGATCTCGGGGGCTCTCCTTTTGTAGCCTTTGAGAAACTTCCTGTAAGTTGTAACCATTTTCTTAATGGCCAGCTAAGCTAGCCAGAGGATGAGGCGTTTTAGGTGCTTGAGAGAGGACGCCCATGCTCAGAAAGGAATTAGTCTTTTGTCCTTGGCAGTTGATCCACCATAAAAGGGAAAGCTTGATAATAGCAAGGGTAACAAAAAGCAGGCACTCGTTGCCAGAACAGTGAGTAAGTTGTTTGCCTTGGAGGCCAAGGCAGCAGAAGGGGGCACCTGGCAAATGCTGGTGTCCAAATGGTTTCAGAGCCATGCTCCGAAAGGCTGTTGTGTGTTCTAGCTGTATGGCTGGAAACAACACTTTTCTTAAGAGGACAAAGCTAAGCTGAATGGCGCTAAATCCAATATAAAAGCTTTTATATCTTTCTCCAAATGCATTGGTCCTTTTGTTGCTGGGCAGTAATCAAGTATTAACAAAAAGCCCCTCCAAGCCTGAGATGAACTAAACAAGCTCCAACATTTTAATGAAGGGCTGAGGCTGTGTCTGCATTACAGACCTTACAGTTCCACAGCCAAACAGTTGGAGCTACATGGTCTCCTGTGTAGTCACTCTGCCTGTGGGAGAACTCTCTCCTGCCAGCATAATTAAACCACCCTGAACTAGCAGCAGCAGCTATGTAAGCGGGACATAGCACTGTCCACACTAGTGCTTTTGACAGTGAAACTTACATTGGCTGATTGGGGGTGCGCACATGTAGTGGCTTTTCTATGTTTGTTTTTTCTTTCTTCACATTCCTGACAAGCGCAAGTTCTGACAAGAAATTTTAGTGCAGACAAAGTCTAACCCTATCGTGGCACAACACATCTTGATTCTAAGACCTGTTTATGATGGCATCTTATTCACCTTGGCATCTTAGAGGATTTATATGTTTCCTGGACAACTCGGACTTTGAAGGGAGGTGGTTAAAAAGGATAGTCTTCTGTCAGAATACCTCTTGTTTTCAAGAAAAAAACTTTAGTTTGTACTGTGTGCTCATCTGACAGACTACATACCTGGTAAAGAGAAAAGGAGACAAAGGCCTGATCTGCCAATATACTTGATGTATTAGAGTTCTGACAGCATGATGTCTTGGGGAGCCCAAAGTTAAATGCCTCATGCAAATATCCGTCAGCTGTCTCTAGCACATTGGGAGTGGATTAACAGGTATTGATTTCTTTATCACACCACATGAATGATTTTTAAGAGCAAAAATGCTTCTTAACTCTCCAGGTGGTGCCCTGGAAGCTTAATTTTGTTCTTAATGTCCTCAGAGACCTCTTCCAAACTGCCTCAGTGTGTCTGTCTTTATCTTCCAAGTTAGCTTTCCTCGTAGCAATTACATCACAACACTTCACAGCTGTCAGCTTTACTCACGGAACCCCAGCAACATACCTGCCTTCCACTCAAAGCGGCGCAATGAATTGTAACCACTATTTTTCATGAGTATGGAGAAGATGTACTTGTTTCCTTTGCCCCTTAAGTGGAGCAAGTGGTGTTGGGTCATATGAACTGAAAGGCAGGGAAAATACCTGGAGCCACCTATTGGGAGTCTCATCCACAACCCCAGACTATTCCATGTGCTAACATGACCCAATGGACTGGGTCAATAAGGTGGCCATGTCAGTCTTGCAGCTGGAGACAACAAGGTGGCTGTTTTATTCTGGGCTGAAGCCTGGTGACTGGTAAATACAGCAGCATGGCCCAGTGGCCATAGTCAATGGTGTTGCCCATCTTGGTGGGATAAGGTGATCTATTGGCGTGTTGAGTTAGTGGGTGTCACCTAGGGATATGTGGTGTGCTGGGTGAGGGGCTTTGGGCCCTCTGAGCCGCAGCGCAGGGCCTCACAGTGGTATGGGAGGTCACCACTGAGTCGGCAGAGGACTTCTTTAAACATGGTGCCTGCCTCTCCAATCCTCCCCCTGTAGCACTGTCCCACTTCCCTGGTAGGTGGTATACCCAGTTTCCTATGGTGGTGATCCACAGTTTTCTGGGGCTTCAGCTGATGCTGTTCCCAGTAACTCAGTACCTTCCCTGGCTTTGTCTAGGTTAGTCCTGAGATTGAAGTCTGCAGCAGCACCCTTGGAAGATCAGGTGACTTCATCCTTCTTCAGCAGCCTGCCCAGACTCAGGCGGGTGGCTTCCATTTGATGCCCGAGGTCCAGGTTGAGCATGCCCAGCAGAGGTGGAGGGGCATGGCCGCCTCAACCTGCGATGTGGTGTTAACCCTCTCTGGGTCAGGGTGAAGCTGGCATACCCCGTCAACCCCTACCTGAGGCACCCTAAGAAAGAAAATGGGATTGAATGAAAGAAGGACATTCAGAGCATTGCTGAAACAGAGAAAGGGCACCCATCTCTGTTGTTTGGCAGTCCAAGAGAGAGCTTCAGATTCCTCCAGTGGCACATTGTTGAAAGTATATATTCAAAGCTGCTAAACCTCTGGGGCGGGGGGGGAGCTCTGGCCCACCAGTCCAGATTAGTCTCCATATTTTTGCAGCAGAGAGTTCTTATGCTTTCAGAGAAAAGAATGGTAAGGTGGCTTTTTGGGTTTCTGTTCCTACATTTTTCAGATCCTTATAAACTAAATGTACCATCTTTATTTAATGCTGTCCTTACTAGGAAGGTACAGCTTGCAGTGATGCACATCTAATGCAACAAAGCCCCTTTATTTTGCTTTCTGTTCAGGTATGTACTGCTTGTGAGTAAAAAAACATCGACATGGAGTGCCCCTGCTGTTCAAATCCCACTTTTGGAAATGGCAAACTTGGCTGTTGAAGGATGGATTTGAAATTAATTTTTCTTTTGCTTCTCTTAACCTCTGGTCTGCACTACAGAGGTAGATCGATGTAAGACAACATATGTCACTGCCTATATTACAGTCTTGCTTCTGCTGATGCAAGTGCTGTTCTGCACTGATATAACAGCACTAACAAGAGAGGCATGGGGCTTATGTTTGTGTAGTTAGGGTGACACAATGTCAGTTTAGGTGCTGCAGATTACTTGTATCAGCTGTTGGCTGTCATCCCTTGTCAATTTCATAGTTCCCAGCACTGACCCAGCTAAGACTTCTGATGGGGAGCAGGACTCAGACAGACTAGACAGCTGCTGAGCTCTTGGTTGGGAGCTGGGAGCTTGGGCTCCCAGCCCTCAACATGGCCCCCCTCTTAAATCTGTGAAAGTGCTCCAGGTGAAGATGTGCACCAGTGACAGAAAGAGGGTAGCATGGAGCTGAACTACCACTGTAATTACTGTGGTGGCTATAAATCGACTTAACGTTGGTTGACTTGCTGTAGATGCGCCCTCAATGACCAGATTAATCAGGTCATCCCTACCTAGATGTAAATTGTTCTTGCTCTGAAGAAAGTGTATTAGAGATCTAGGATTAATATTTCAGAATTCAGATGCCCAATCGTAGATTAGTTTCTTGAGCATCTTAGTTTTGGTGAAGTTTCTAAGAGGAGGAACTAGACGCCTCTCCCTGGTTATTGATGCAGCCTTGTCTCCTGGTCTACAGAGCAGATGGGAAACTTACTATTCAAACTGGTGACAGCCACTGTGAGAAGAAATTGATGATTCAGGACCCCCCATGCTACACTTAACATCAACCAATATGCTGACTTTAAATCTGTCTGCTCTCATGTTTATAAGAGGTTCATGTCTTTAAGTGCTTGCTTGGTCTTCTCTCGACATACCTCTTATGGAGACCCTAAGCTGCCATGTGCCTGGATCCTTCACTCATGCACTCATACATACGCCACCTTTTTTGTCTGATTTTTTTTTTTTTTTTTTTTTTTTTTACCTTTTCCCTCTCTTATCATATGTCATCCTGTGGGTTCCACTGTTGTAATTGCCACAAGAATTTGGGCTAAAATGAAGCACAGTTCCATCCCACGCTTGACATATTCAGCATGCACAGGAACCAGCTTTCTGGTGCAGTGCATAATCTCTAATGGTGTTCAGTGTGTGTGTTTGTGTGATTACATTAATAAAGACTAAAATTTAGGCTCTCTTTATAGAGGAGGATCCAAAACAAAAGGTGTATCTGTAGCCATGACATGTCTTGACTTCTGAATATTTTTCTTTGCAGACTTAGTTTTCTTTTGAAGTGGTTTAGATTTTGCAGGGTGGAGGTATATTGAATTTGTTGTATAGAATTATATACACAATTCATTCTGGCTTTGCAAATTTAAAAAATGCTTCCTATACTTAAAATGGGAAACCCTGATTGAAATGATATTGCAGAACCAAAACTGTGTGTTCACATGCTCGCACAGAAGTACATGACATCTAGGTATGTTGATAATGTTGCCTTACCCTGCTTGCTGGAAGCCAGGTATTGTCTTTTTTTTTTGTACTGGCATATGTGTACAGGGATGAAGATTGAAGATCCATTGGGTTCTTGGAAGAAGTATAAGAAATAAAAAAAAGTGCTTACTCATTAATTAGAAGGGAGGGCCTTTAAGAAGGTGTTGCATCTGCTGGTTTTTTGTATAAAATGCTTGCTGTTTCTGTTGGAACTGCTTGCCTACATGTGAAATTGTCTGAATTGTTCTGTGTGAAGACTTCTATCCTGGGGTAAGGTTATGCCTACAGAAAAACCTTTGGCCAACCTAAGTTACATTTGAATAAAGCTGCCACAGATATAATGCTGTTGTCTGTACATGCTCACCAGGTGTGCTTCTGTTTATGCAAAGTGCAGTGCACCAGGGGTAGATCGTGGTGTGTGCCAACTGCCATTGACAATCACTCTCTTTTGGGAGGTTTTGATCATGCAGGGGTGACAGAGCAGCTTCTCAGAATGCAGCTGTTTCTGCCGTATAATGTCACCTAGGGTCAGAAATGTTGGGGTATTCCTTTAAAAATCTCTCAAACCTGTGTGGCCCTATTTACTGTACATCTCTGGCAGATGCATGGATCTTGCACTGCGCTGCACTGATTGTAAGTGCAAGTACAAAGCCTCAATCTGCAAATGTTGCAAGTACAGATGCATGGTCCTCTGATATGTGCAGAGTGATAAGAACTAAGTCAGCAGGAAGCGTGTGGTTACTTGTTGGACTGGACAGATTGCTGTGGGACAGAGAAAACCAATTCATGTCTGGTTGTGGTCATGGAGCAGCTGCAGTTGGTGGTGTGCCACGTTCAGGCCCAAGAAATGATCACTGACTGTTGGGATTGCATCATAATGCAGCTTGGGATGACGAACAAAGGCTGCGAACTTTTATGACCACCTTTCCATGCTTATTTGTGCCAGGGGCCTGTGATTCAGGCTCTTTAGAAGTATCCACAGTGATCTGTGGGTTTATGGAAAGGTCTCTACCAAGTATGGCATGCAGCTCTTTGTAGAAGTGGCAGGTCTGTGGCTTGGCAAGGGATTAAGTGTTAGCATCCCTGGTTCTTGTATGCCTGCAGTTTTCACGTGGCTCTGCTGCTGGTCCCAGTTGCACCTCGTCTCCTGCATGTCTATGCAACCTTCTGGTAGATGTCCACATTTCTATGGCTGGTCTGTATTTGCGCTTGGACAGCTTCTTTTCCCTGCAGGCCCAGGAGATGCATCGTCTTGTCTACTTCAATTTGGAGCGTGTCTGGCATGTGTAGCTGACACAATCAGTTGGGCAGTTGAACAGAACAGTCAAAAGTTGCTAGGTGTGCTTGCTGTCCTGGACAATCATCAACAGACCTCTGCTCTTAATGACTCGTGGGCAGTTCACATAATTGTGACCAAAGCTGTCTGTGTCAGGCTTTGTGGTACAACTGCTGGAGGATTGCAAGGGTGGGTGTAAGGGACAGCATGTTCACTCCTGCTGAGTTGACTTCACTACACTGCCCATGGCTCAAAACCTTGTGGGAAGTGGTGGTATTGCATTACTGTAGCAGAGCATTTTAATAGTGGGAGACAAATGTAGGTGTAGACGCGTGCACAACTAAGTCACTGCAGTGGGTAGGGAGCACCATTAAAAAGTCTGAGAACCATTGTTTTAGAGAGGAAAAACCCACAGGTGGTGGTGTGTGAATATTCTGGAATGTGACTGAATACCCTTGAAGACCTCTGGAGCACTTTTGGTCCTAGCTGAGGCAGACACTTCATCACTTGTGTGCTTTGTTTCCAGGCAGGGAGGAATGGAATCACACACCATTGGATCAGTTACTTGTAGTTCTTCAGGATGATTGCCTGCAGGGATTCATGCTCCTTCCCTGTTACTTGAGTCACACAATAGCTTTCTAAATTAGTTGATAGTGTGCCACCTTTATTACTCTAAGCTATTGGACAGAGGCCTGCAGGCAAAGGAATGTAAGGCCATGCTTTTTTTTTTAATGTCTGCTGTGTGGATCCATGCAGGCAATTACTTTTAAGTCTTTGCAAGTAACTGTTCTTTACTGAAAACATGTGTGATATATTTACTGTAGTTTGCATTGAAACTCAAGATTTGATAGAAACAAATACTTTTAATATGGATTAAAATGTAAGATCATACAAAAAAGCAGTAACTGTACACCTTTGTGCTAATAAGCCATTCTCCCTTTCAAAACAAAATGACACCATAACTATTTGGCATCTTGACCTCCCTTAGACAGTCATTGTATATCAACTCTCTCCATGCTAATTTACCAATGGCAAAGAACAGGGATCCAAATCTCATTTCAGAGCCTGAAGTTGGACAAGCAGTGTAAAAACTTCAGTGAGTAAAAGGTGGCTAAAATGCAAGAAAAAAAAAGACAGCACATTTGCATCCTTCCCCCTCAAAAAATGCATGAACTGAATAGTTACTGCAATAGCAGCCAACACAATCCAGATCTCTTTACAACTCTGTGTGGAACAGAAAGAGAAAAGTTTGAATTGTTTTTCTGAGGACTGAGGCGTGCAGATGCTTCTGTGCTTTTGAATTCTGGAATCTTCTGAGTTCGTAACTATTACCTTTCCACACAGTGGTACAATTTATCTCTGATGTTAACCCAATCTCTCTTAAAAGATGTTAGTTATTGGGCAGACTTCATTATGTGGCCCAGAAACTCATACTAGACAGAATTCCAGAGTTGTGGGTGCTTAACTAAAATACTGTCTGTGCTGTCCACCCTGCAGTGTTTCAGCCGTAGTGATGCTGTGTAAGCTCACCATCCAGTATGAGTACTTTCCCACACATTGCATAGTCACCTGATTAACATCTGTCATGTGGGGCTTTTTCTTGTACTCCCTGGACAGAGGAGTGTGGTGTGTTGGGAGGTGGTTTTAGTTTTGTGTGTGTGTTAACTTTTAATATACAGCCACACCGTTTGCTGCTCTATTTACCTGAAACATAGAAAGTTGCATTGTGCCAAAGACAGGAAGTTGTCATTCAGTTTTCATCAGTCATTAGGTGCTCTTTTGGGCATCTTCAGCCTTGATGTGTTTGTAGTAGTCTGTGTTTCTGAGGAGACTTGCTATATTGTTCCATTCTGTCTTTGATACTTGCATGGAGCAGATAGGGCAATAAGTGGTCAGGCTAGTAGGCCATAATGGTTGGGCCTCTCCTGTTTGAAGTGCCTGATTCCTCTTGTGTTCCTCGAGGGGTTGTGCTGCTTTTATCTGTCATGGAAAAAGATTTTGGGGATATGATGGATAATCCAATGAACATGAGTTCCTAGTCCAGTGCTGCAGCCAAAAGGCTAATGTGATCCTTGGATGCATAAATAGGAATATCAAGGAGGTGTTAGATTTATTTTCTAGGTTCTTTTACCTCTGCACTTGGCACCAGTGCAACTGCTGCTGGAATCTAGGTTTAGTTCTGGTGCCCACAATTCAGGAAGGATGTGAATAGATTGGAGAGGGGTCAGAGGAGAGCCATGAGAATGATTAAAGGGTTAGACAACTACTTTAAAATACTGGAACTCAAGCTTTTCAGCTGAAGAGAGAAGGTTAATGGATTAACTTCAGTCTAGGAGTATATGTGTTGAAACAGCTATTTAATTGTGGATTCTTTGGCTTAGCAGAGAAAGATATAACATGCTTCCAGGGCTGGAAGTTGAAACTAGACAAAATTCAGAGTGTGGAGGGAAAGGTGTACCTAGTTAACTGTGAGAGTAATTAACTGTTGAACAAATGACTGAGTGTTGTGCTGGATTCTTTGTCACTGACCATTTTAAAATTACAGTTGGCTCTTTTTCTAAAAAGCAGTGTTGCATTCACACTAGGAATTATGCTGGAAGTTCTCTGGCCTGTGTTGCACAAGAGGGCTGACTGGAAGATCATAGTTGTCCTTTCTGGACTTGGAATCTGTGAATGTGTCTTTAATATTATGGGGGCTCCTTTCCCTATATTATAGCAGTAGCTGAATTACAAGCACAGTTCTGGTGCTTACTCCTCTCCCTCCTCATTTTTCAGACCAACTGATACTGTCCAATTGTGTCAAGACAGAACCTTTCGGTTCCTAGTGTTTGTGTTCATTTATGAGTTCAATGGGATTTTTCCCTTCAAACTTTCAGTAGCTTTAGCTACCATCTACAGGGACCATTGTTGTGTGAAAATGGCAGCAGTTGGGTGGATGTTGATAAAGAGATATCACATCCCTTTGTGAAACGTACAGGAAACATACAGTAAATATAGTAATCTCTATAGCTGTGAACTTGATGATTTAGTGATGTGAGCAGTTCAGTTTAGCTTTCAAATCTCGTTTTCTTTGTAAACCCCTTCTTTCCTACCAGTGTCCTGGAAGATGCATATAGGATTTTTTACCTTCCTCTGTAGAATGGGGCATGGCTCACCTATGGGTGAATTCTCTGTATCTTAAAGTCCTTAAATCATGATCTGAGGACTTAAAAAATTGAGTCATAGGTTAGATGCTCATTGGTGGAGTGGGTGGGTGAGGTTTTGAGGCCTGCATTGTGCAAGGTGGTCAGACTAAATGATCATACTGGTCCCTTCTGACCTATCAGTTTGAGTCTAATTGATGGATAACATGGAAAAGGAGTTCCAAAGGGGGCAGCTGTGTTAGTCTAGTTCAGGAAAACAAACAAGGAGTCCTGTGGCACTTAAGACTAAGACATTTATTGCATGAGCTTTCATAGAAAAGGAGCTTTGTTTCCTAATCTTTCAATTCCTGAGAGGCGCCGTAGGAATGAACCACATTATAGAATTCACCAGCAGGAGTAACTGAAATTTGCAGGAGTTCCCTACCCTCTAATCCAGTGGTTCCCAACCTTTCCTCTGCCGTGGCACAACTTGATACCTTCAAATTTTTAGAGGCACACCACTATTAAAAAACCATGAATATTCATGAACAATGGCACAATGTTTTGGAAATGCTGCTATGTGGGGTAGTAGGGGGTGCCAAAACACAGGAGATCAGGAGTCGTGTGCAGTGGCAGGAGTGAGTGTGGGGGGCAGGGCGGGGTGGCAAAAGAGGACAAGGGCAGCCATGTGGGGGAACAGCACAAAGATGGTGAGAGAGGAGAGGAAGGGAGAACAAGAGTGGCTTTGTGGGGAGGCAGGGGGAGCATGGGGAGTGGGAAGGTGGGGCAGGGGAGCATGGCGCAGCACCCACTTCCCCTTTCTCCACAGTGGCTCCCTGCCACCCAGGGCAAATCCTCACCCCACTGCTGCTCCCTCCCATCCCAGTGGGTCCTGTTCTCCCAGCCCCCTGCTGCCTGTGAGGGACCCTCCCATCACTGCAGGGGCCAGAACTAGGCCTCCAGCCACCCCACAACCCCAGCTACACACCCCCTGTTAAACAGCAACTCCCATCCACCCGACACACACACACACACACACACCCCCCCCCCCCCCCGCTTTCAAACCCCCCCCCCCCCCCCAGCCCTTACCAGGGCTGTTTGCAGGCTGGCTGACACAAGCTGCTCTGCCTCGCAGGGGTGATTCACACACTCCCAGCCTCTGGCAGCTTTCTGCTGGCTGGGTTAAAGTGGAGCTGCTGCTATTTTTAAGGGGTCCCCTGGAACTCTGCATTCTGGTGCCTTCCTTTATTTTTAGGGTGGGCGGAAGGCTGCCTGCCTAAAAATAGGGGGCCCCAGAACTGTGTTCCAGAGCCTTCCCCCTTACTTTAACCCCTGTCTTTTCCCAGCCCTGCACAGCCCACATAGCTGGGCTGAGCAGGGAGGGAACTTCAACTTCAGCTCCCAGGGATGATGGTGGCACACTTTGGGTGTTCCCATGGCACACTGATTGGGAACCACTGCTCTAATCAATGTTTCTCAACCATTAGTGGACTGGGGAATGCCTAAAGGTATTAACTGCTTTATGCGGAACACCTGATGAAGCCTTTGCAAAGAAGCTGGTAATGGTGGCTTAAGATTTAAAGTGCCCCAGTCACAGCAAAGCTTCCTGTTGTGCGTCAGTGTCCTCAGCCATGCAGCTAGATACTTTGCTGTGGCTGGGGCAGCAAATTGCTCCTCTCCCCTCCCCACTTAGCGTGCTGTGTCAGAACACGTGTACTATGTCTGAGGAACACCAGTCGACGATACACTGCTCTAAATTAGTGGTTTTCAAACCACGGGTGGGGACCCAGTACTGGATCACATTGTGCCTAGCTGCTGTTGCTGAAAGACTGGAATACATTGCTGAAATATGAAATTACTGAGTTGTGGGCATAAATGATTTTTTTCAGCCTGGGTCCCGAGCAAAAAATCTTGAAAACCACTGCTCTATATCACCATTTTAAGGGATGACACTGTGAAATATCTTCTATGATGAGCAAGGGTTCACAGAAGTGAATATTTGAATGCTAGCTGAAAAAGTGGAAGCTTTTGAGAAAATGTGAATTGCTATTTCTCTCTTTTCTTTGGACTTTCCTTTTACTTGATTTGTAGCCTTCTCTACTTCTAATTATTCATAAAAAAGATTGAAACTAGTTGGAAGTATTTATAAGTTCAGTAATAAGGACTGGATCACAGTATCTTCTTCATGTGTTTAACTTGTGGCAGGCTGCTTGGTGTGTGTGAGACTGATTTGAAATGTATGTAAGTGTGTGGGCGTGTATCTAAAGTTGAAATGTAAGACCAGTCAAAGGCTTTTTGCCTTGTGGTCGCAACCCACCACTCACCTTTTCATGACAACCAAACAAGGCACCTGCATCTATAATCTAGGCAGTGTCAAGATTTGGTTGCAGATACTAATCATGAACTTGTAATTGTTCTGTGCTGTCCCCTTCAAATATATTTTAAATCTAAAAATCCTGAATCTAGTATATTTGCAACCATCAACTGCTAGTGTCTGCTGTATGCTAGCTTTTGGTGAGCCTGTAATCTCTAATGGTGTTTATTTACTCATGCCAGATTTTGTAATGAGCTCTTGTACATTATTACAATTTTTCATGCAAGGTTGTCATTTTTTTTACTTTCTGTTAGAGAAATGGTATGAAGAACATAAAGGATTGTAATACATATGTACTTACAGAGGTGTGGTGTTAAGGTTGTATGTTCGAAGAAAAACTTTGACATTTCTTCACTTCTGAGTCCTTGGATTTCTAGCCTTGGAGTTCATGAATGTAATTTCTTCGCACTTGGATTCAAATCCTCAGCCTGCTGCAGAGCTGGTAAAGTAACTGTGGTGAGCAGTAGGTAATTGAGTAGGGAGCCTAGGGAAGAAGGAATCACTGGATTCATCCCTTCTCTTGGTCCTGGAGCCCTGAATCTGAAGTTGACACCAGTCTCTTCTTGGCATCAGCAGGCTGGGGTAGAAAAATCTGCTATTCAGATGGCTACAGGCAGCAGAGCTGTGTGGTAGGTACACACTTAGTCATGTACCCCCTCCACTCAGGGTATGACCCCCCCCCCCAGGAAAAAAATTCATTAGTTGTCTTGTCGGGGTGGTTTCCTCTGATCTTGGATATTGTTCCTTTCATTCTGTATGTTCATAAAGTGCTGAAAGCTGTTACTCCTTCAGTCTGCCTGTCCCAGATTTAGTAAGTGATTTTTAAACTCTTTTTGTTCCCACTTGACGTAGTATACTGAGCTGGTGCTTTCTTCTGATTAAAAAAAATTGACACTTTGAGGCTCAGAAAATATAGTTAAGATTGAAACTTTGGGTCCTTTTACAAGCCAAATGCAAACTTCTCCAGACTTCTGAGGTTTGCTTATCAGTAAATCTTAAATCCTTTAACGAGGGAGGATTTAAAGAGAAAGTGGAGTCAGGAAGAGGGTTTCAGTCTGTGGTCCGTCCTTCTGAGGAAATGGAAGTCAACTTAGCTGGAGATTCTTTCTGTGATTTCATGGCTTATTGCTTACAGTCCATCAGGATTTTTAATCATTTAGGAGGCACAGTGGTTGCATGTCTTGTGATAGTTGAGCCTTCCTGGGCAAGACTGTAACTCTTATTACGTAAATCTGACCTCGTGCAGAAAATGCCACCCTTCCTTGTCATGCTAACATTTTGAATCTCTTAACTTTATTTGAAAGACTAGACCCTGCTTTTTTCTTCCTAGTGCTTTGTGGCAGGCATGCTGACTTCAGTGATGATTACAGAACATCTCACTCTTGTCTAACTACTGGGAAGGGAACCTGTCAACTTGAGTGTTTAGTTCTGCACTTCCCACTGTTCTCTAGCATCTGTTGGTTGATAAGTGGGTTGTTGCTCTGAATGGTGCTCCATACACTCAGACAACTTGCTGACCTGTGGACTCCAACATACAGTGCCTTAAAAAGGCTGTGTGATCATCAGTTGAACATCATTACCATTGGCAATTAGAAGGCAGTGATGTGAGACCAGGGTTCAGTGAGGCCTGAGCGTACTTGCCTCTGCTACCCATGCTTCCATTGAGTTGATGCTAAATTACGGTTGGTTGTAGCAGGACAAACAGGAAGTCCTGTGGCACATTTAAGGACTAACAAATTTATTTATCTTGTGAGCTTTTTGTAGGAGAGAATCGTACTTCATCAGATTCTTGAAGATGGGGAACTCTCAGGGAATCTCACATCCTTGGTGTCTCACTCCAGAGACACACAACCTCTGTGCTGCTCCCATCCCCTTGAATAAGACAGAAGAGAGAAAAATCTCACTCATATGAAAATTTGGTATGAGAGCCAAAGTCATGTGTGTACCCGAAAACAGATTACCTTTAACTGCAGGAGTGGCACTGCTTCAACAGCCAACCAGACATGGCAAATCGTGCCAGTGTGTTCAGGGCTAGGAAGACATGGTTCTTGCACTCAGGTGTCTGCTGAGCTTAAAATCTAAATATGGGTGAGAGACAACTTCCCTTTGGATTCCACCTGGCTTAGATATAGTGGAATGTGATATCAAGAGCTATGTTAGTTGGGCCTGGACAAGAAATACACTAATCCTTAAGGGCTAGATGGAGGGCTGGTATCATGGTGGCTGGTCTTCTAGTGGGAGATTGGCCTAGCCTCATCTATGGCAAATCAATGTCTCCCACTTGCTACAGGGAGACTAAGGATCTGGTGATAGCTGGATGTTTACCTGGTCCTCCTAAAGAAGAGCAAGAGCTTAGCTGTGAATGAAAAATGCAGGGAAATATTCAGGTTCTGGGACGTGTCCCCAGGTGGAGGAAGAGAACCCATTTTATAGGAAAACAAACAGGAGTCTAGTGGCACTTTTAAAGACTAACAAATTTATTTATCACATGAGCTTTTGTGAGAGGAAATCTCACTTTGTCAGATGTTTGAAAATGGAAAACATGCAGCATGAGAGGAAGAAAATAAAAGCGATGAAGTGTAAATCACAGGATCAGGTCAGATGTGTTTGGTTTGCTGAAATAGTTTTGAGTCAAACAGTGTGGAACAATATCTAAGAAGATGGGGAAGTTGAGAGAGGTGAAAATCACTGTTTTTAGTGAGGAAATTCAGTCCATATCTCTATTCAACCTCAAGTAAATGGTGTCAAATTTGTATATGAATTCTAACTCTGTAGTTTGTCTTTGAAGTTTGATTTAAAGTTAACTTGTTTAAGTACTGTAACAGACTTCTTTCACAGAGTGGCTGGGGAGATTAAAGTGTTCCCCTATTGCAGGGGGTTCCCAATCTTTTTAAGGCTGGGGACCGCTGTGGAAGGGGAAAAAGCTTTGGGGACCCTCTGTGTGCTGCTGCAGAGTGGCGGTGTGCCACAGGCAGAATGTGGCCTGCACCACACTCCTGCTTAGGGAGAGTGGGGTCCCCCCCCCCAGGCAGGGTGCCACTGCTGTGGCAGCCCCCACTCCCAGCAGGGGAATGGGGCCGCAGGCAGCTCCTGGGTAGGGGGCCAGAGCTGCAGCAGCCCCTGTCCGGCAGGAGAATGGGGCTGTGGCCGCTGCAGCGTGCGGTCATGGCTCCTGCCCCTGTCCAGGAGCTGCCTGCAGCCCCATTCCCCTGCAGGGATCAGGGGCTGCCGCGGCCATGGCACCCAGCCAGCCCCTGTAGGGGAGTAAAGCTGAGCCACTGCTGGCGAGTGGCAGCAGCAGCCAGCCCTCCATGGCCCCCACCCCTGCTAGGTTTCAGCCGTGGCGGAGCATCAGGGCTGCAGCTGGGTTCCAGTCCCGGGGCGGAGGGAGCAACACTGCTGACCCCTGGAAGGGGTCTGTGGACCACAGGTTGGGAACCACTGCCTATTGTGGGTTTTTTTAATGTTGCAGTTTCTGATGTCAGATTTGTGTCCATTTATTCTTTTGCACAGAGACTGTTCCATTTGTCCAAGGGACAGTGCTGGCACATGATGGCATAAATCACATTGGTGGATGAGCAGGTGAATGAGCCCTTGATGGGGTAGCTGGTTTGATTGGGTCCTGTAATGGTGTCATTTGTGTAGAGTTGTGGGCAGGATTGGCAACAGGGTTTATTGCAGGGATATGGGCCTGCCTTAGTGTTCTTGTATGGCCTGCAGTATCTGTTTAAGGATGGGAGGCCGTCTGTAAGCAATGAGAGGCCTACCTCCTAAGGCTTGATGGAGTAAGGGATCCTGCTGTAGGATAGGCTGTAGATCCTTGATGTGCTGCAGAGTTTGACTTGGCGGGGGGGGGGGGTGTGTGGTGGGGGGGGACCAGAGGCATTCTGTTTTTTTCCTTCTTGGGCTTGCCTTGTAATAAACTTTGGGGTACCTGTCGAACCCCCGTTCTATTTTCTCGCTTCCCCAGCTGGGTACTGTAGTTTTTAAGTTTATATGAGATTCCCAGGCAGATGGTTTGAGTGGTACAATCCTGTAGGATGAGAAAAGAGTAGACGCTCCCCTCAACTCCCAGACAGTCAGTGTAGTTTAATTGTAGGAAGTCGATTTCTCTCACCTGGGTCTTCTGTGAGGAACAGTGAGCAAGACTGAGAGGAACCTGTGCAAAGTCATTTTATTTTAAAGAAATAAAACTCACACCTTGAAAAGGGACTAGACTAGTGCAGCTGGTGCTTGTTTTTTGGTGTGTGGCTGGTGATGGCTCATTGACTTACAGGCAGTTTAAGTTTAGCAATTATGTTAATTTATTTTAAAGTAGGATCATGTAATCATTAAGTATATTGAATTGTAGTCTACTCCCCCACCTTTCAGATGTTTTTATTGTCTTAAATTACAAGCTCTTTGAGACAGTTCCTGTCCTGATCTCTCTGAATACAGTACCTAGAAGATTTGCCTGTGAGACAGAGCACTGGACTGGGACTAAGGAGACTTGTGCTGTGTTCCAAGCTCTGCTGCTTCCTTCTGTGTGACTGGGTCAGGTCATTTTCTTGCTGTGTGCTGTGATTTCCCCATTGTTAAAATGGAGATATTAAGCTTTGTACAGTGCTTTGAGATCCACTGAAAAGAGCTTAATAAGAGCTAGATAGTATTACTCAATGTGTCTCCCTCCCATGTGGGATGAATATTAAATCATATGCGTGGTGACAGCACTTTTATGACAGCTTACATTTTATGGGATTTCCTGAAGAAACAAATTTTGGGATTTGGGAGAAGATGGTGTAAGAGGATAAAGAGGCACTTTCAGGCGTAGCCCACATGGGAATTAGGGCAAATAAAAGAATTGGTTAACAAGAACAAGGGAGACATGAGGCATGATTGATAGGTGGAGCAAATGGGAGATAGGATGAGATGGTGCAAAGCCTGGAAGGCAAGGACAACAGGCTAGAACTTGCTGTGAAAGGAGAGAGGAGGCAAGTAAAGGACTCATCTATGGGAGTGGTGGTGTCTGATCACAAGGAGATGATCTTAAGGATTGCTTTCTGAATGCACAGAATCGCAAAAGAACTTTTGTAATTTACACCATTTTGAGGGTGGAATTTTACAGCCTTCAAATCTCATTAATGCAGGTTTCTTGTATTAAATGTTAAGTGAAGCAAGACTAGATTCTGATTATGCATCTCCTCTACTGGATTTAGATGAAATATGAGAATAGAAATGCGGTGAAAATGAAAGGCATGCAGTGTCATTTTGTGTATTGGGTTTTTTAAGCAATGCTATTTTGAATATTTGTACTTTGAAGGCAAAAGCACACTTTTGGGTTTTTTGCATTTTTCCAGATTACGTCTACTTTGAAAATTCTTCGAGTAACCCATACTTGATACGAAGAATAGAAGAACTCAATAAGGTAATGGTGTACTAATGCTTTTTCCTAGGTATCCAAAATTGTTGGCTGCATTTTCTAATTTTACTGGACTTGAAAATAACTGTGTCTACCCTACTTCCCTTTTTGTCAGTTTGAAATCTTGCAGTATTATTTTTAAGATTCTAGTAATTACAGAATATTTGGTGGTGATATCGGACCGTGGCCCCCAATGACTGGGAGCAGTTGTGCATTCAATTGGTGATGGCATGTGCTGTTTGCAAAGGCCAGAGAGCACCAACTGAAAGTCATCCTGATGGTGGCCCTGCCCTCACACTTGGGTTACTGGGCAAGATTTAATCTGCACTTGTGAAATCTTGGTGCTATGATGGTTTGATACAAAAAATGTAATATTAGTTGGCCTGGAGAGAGGGTGAAGAGCCTTGTGGCTTGAACTTCTTGGAAACCCTTCTTTTGAGGAAGTAGACGACCATGTCCTCATGTCAATCTGCTGAAATCTTTCTCCTGCTTGTGGTCCCTGGGGCTGGTGTATTATTTTAGCATTCTTAGTCTTGGAAGACTCTTCGTGCTTGGAGATGGAAAAAGTAGTTTTGCCACTGGGCCTAGTGGATGAGAACTCCAGGTCATTTTTGTAAATCTCTTCCATTTGCTGCAAGGTCTTCAGTGGCAGGTTTTTGTCCTCCATGGGAAATGCGGTGATGACTTCTGTCTGTGCTAAATGTAGTTATCAAAGATGGTTGTATTTGTCTTACAGCACTATCAATGTCTGAAGTCTTTCCTCTAGAATGGGTGGGAAATGACATTTCTGGGAAATGCACATAGCAAGTCACAACCTCTGTCTGTCAAGAAGAGATGCATTTTCTCCACTTCTATGAATACTTCCAGTCCTGAAGAAAGTGATTGGGTTAGGATTCTTGTGAGTTTAGTGGCTTCAGAGATCGGTGGTACTTGGACTGTGAACAATTTCCTGGGAAGCTTTCTTCCTTTATCTTGACACCCCCCCCCCCAATAAAATGCCAGATCTCTAGATCTGGATTGAGAATTTGGTGACTTGGATTATGGGTCCTCACATTTTCAGAATAATCCAAAACTCTTAAATATTTTACATAAAGTTGGGTCAAATCTTTCGAACCTAGCTCTGGCAAACTGTGCTTGTGAGGTGTAAACGCGCGCATGTGTGCGTGCGTGAGTGTTACCTAATGTGTTTAATGCTAGATAATTTGCTAGAATTACACATTTTGGTGGCTGTACCATCCAGGGCCGAATTAAAGCATGGGCTTTAGGGGCTGCAACCTGGGACCCCCACAAAAATCTAGCTCTGGCCGGCATGCCTCTGCTTCCAGGAGGGCACCAGTTAGAGGAAACGTAGGAGAGACCTTCCTGCCACCCTGTCACCCCCAGCCCCTCACCCTGGATGTAGGTGGACGGTTTGGCTCCAGGTTGCTCTTAGCTGATCTAGCTGCTAGTCCTCCCCTGCCCCCACTCAGGGAAGCTGCTGCTGGCTGCCTTTGTTTGCA
>ML682022.1:4143765-4158363 GCA_007922195.1 Podocnemis expansa | reverse complement strand
GGGTGTCACAGCTCATTGGCAGCCAAGATGTTCTTTAACTCCAGCCTGCTTTGGTCATAAGAGAAGAGCCACAGAGACCCTGTTATGGCCTCACTGCTGCTCCCCCAAAGCAGGGGGAAAGGGACATGGGCTCACTACCTGATTCCATGAGCAGGTGCTGCTGTTGTTGACAGGGGAGAGTGGGACACAGGTCCACAGATGTCCCACAGCATGCTGTAGCCCATGGGGTGGTGTGAGAGAGGCTGCTAATGTAAGTACAGCACACTGGATGCCAGAGACTTCACTGTCCTACCCACAGGCTGGCAGGTTGCTGCTCAAGGGTCCAACAACAATCTTGTAGCCCTGGGCCCACAGGGGCATTAATTCAACCCTGGTCCCCTCCACTATTAAGGTTTTAGTAGCTATCTTGTATAGTGGCCTCCTATGTCTTTGCATAAGGAATGTCACTTCTCGTTCACGTTTGATTGATTACTTTGTGGGCTTTTACGTCTCTGTTCCTCTAGCTACCTCTCTGTGAAGACTTGGGGTTTTTAATGTAGATCTTGCAGAACTCCTTAGTGCACCAATCTGGGATCCTGTCACTACAGTTTTGTTTTAATCATTCAGGTCTTTTGGGGAGAAGTCAACAAGAGAACTGAGATCTTATTTAGTTCATGCAAATAGATAAAATTCTGTGAGCAAGCCTGCTACAACCAGAAGTATAGAGTCCATTTCATAAGTTGTTGGAGGTATTCCCTTATTTTAGGACAGACAGACAAAAATACAAACTCTTTCCCATGGTTGTCATTGACAAGAATCTTGTCACCTGTTGAAGTTATATTGTTGCTCTTTTGAGGGCTTCCATTGAGCTATTTAGTTAGGAGAATTTTACACACATAAGATCATCGTGGCAGACTGTCTAACTTTGAAAGGCTGGAGGGTGGGAACATTTTGGCAGGGCTAGATCTCTATAGGGGCTGAAACCTCAAGCCCTGGTCTAAAGGAGGGGCCCTGTGCTCCAGTCTAAGGTCTCTGCCTTGATCCAGCCCTCCCTGCCCCACTCAGCCTGGCACAGCACTGGGGGGCATTGGAAGAGTGCCTGTCAGCAGTTTGGAGGGGGGTGTGTGACTGGGGACAGAGGGCACACTTTGTGGCACTCTTGCCCCACCCCTGGGGTGGCTGGTCTGCTTCCAGGGATGGGGCAGGCCAGTGAGTGTTCATGTTGCTCTGGGTCTGGCTGGCATACAGTGCAGCTTTCCATTGCCACACTGAAGGATGCACTACATGCCAACTGCACCCAACCCTGCAGCAGACCAGCCAGATCAGGGTGGGAGAGCTGCGGAGAATGGTCTCTAGCCCCAGGCCCTCTCCAGCACTGGCCTCTCTGCAGGCCACCATGCTCAGGAGTGAGGGGAAGGGGGGGGTGGCATAGTGGTGGACAGCCCAGGCCCCTGGAGCCCCTTATACCACCTCACACAGAGCTGGATTTTCCCTTTTCAACTTGAATTTTTTTAATTGTACTTTTGAGGCATTAACTTCTTGATTTGCTTTGACTGGATAACCTTTTGAGGGAGGGCTTTTGGTTCCCAGTAGATTAGGAACTAGAAAGTCATAAGAATGGTAAATTATTCTTTGATGCAGTGTTCATGGAAACTGCTGCCCCGAGATCTAGATGTGGGAATTCTGCAGGAGAAGCAGCATTACGAAGAAAGGACCATGTTCTGATCCCCTTACTCTGTTTAATAGTACCTGACACCACTTAGATCAGTTTTAGTGCAAATGAGGCACTTGTGCAATAAGACTCTACTCTGTTTGAGGGAAGATCAGAATCTGAGCCTGTGCAGGTTTTTGCTTCATTATTGTATGAGGTTATCCAGTCCACTTGGCTGAATCTTTGGTTAATCTACTGATAAAAGTGAATTAAAATTGCCTGCTTCAGGCAATCAAGATAAATGGGTGTGAGGTCAGGTAAGAGCTTCATGCTGACATCCTTTGTACAACCCGGTCTAATTTCTCAGAAGCCTTGTGAGATCTCGTTTTTCTTCCTCTATTCAATCCAGTATAGACCGCAACTGAGAACAAGTAATGGGATTTAGAACAACTGTCTGTTCTGGTGAGATACTTTCTATTTTTCAGTACTGTAGAGCTGTGGAACACTTGTTTAGACAGCTGATGACAATGTTTCATTTTCTGTAGAAATGCATTTTATTCATACCAAGGTTCATGTATTTTTTTTAGAGCATGTAGGGTTAAAATTCTAAATACTTTAATGGATTTCTCATTTAGTTGCTTCAGATCTAGTTCTTATTTATGGCTAAGAATAATTTTTCTGTTCACTGTTACAGACGGCCAATGGAAACGTGGAAGCGAAGGTGGTGTGTTTCTACAGAAGAAGAGACATATCAAGTACGCTTATCGTTCTTGCTGACAAACATGCAAGTAAGCTTGTTTATTTTAAACCATTTTTTATTTTAATTTTGAAGTTTGAATAAAGTATTGATACTAAAAGATGCACGGATGCTGGAGCGGCTAGGTTATTTTAAACTTACGATCCCCATTGGCAGCAGCCAGGGACTATCTCCAGCAATTGGTTGGCTCAGTTCTGACTTCTGTCGTTTAAGAAACAAAGGTCTGTTAAAAAATTTAGCCAGAGGGGGTGTCAATTTATAATTACTAAGCATAACTTTTTTCTCTTTTTCGGCCAAATAAAAATGCATGATGGTTTTTACACGGAAGTGAAGTTCTTGAGAACATTTGAGGAAAATTACATCTAAGTTGATTGGTAAAAAGGAATACATGCCTTATGCTTAAAAAAAACAAACCCTGATCATACTTTGTTTGTTTGCCAATAATTAGTATTTGAGAACATGAAAACATCACACATAGCTTCTCGGTTTTCTCTCAGCAATTTGCCAAGTTCCAAAGGGGCAGCTGTGTTAGTCTAGTACAGCAAAAGAAGCAAGGAGTCCTGTGGCACTTAAAGACTAACACAGATTTATTTTTCACATGAGCTTTCGTGAGAGAAAATCCCACTTTGTCAAATGCTTTGAAGAGTGGTGTGATTGTGTTGAAGTCAGAAAGTGGCCAGGTTGTTTGTTCATGTAACTTTCACTTGATCTCCCTTTTGCATGTGCATGGTGGTGATAAGATACTGGTGAAACTTAGTTATGTCAATAGTTTCTTGTAGTATCATGTTTCTTTGCACATTCCAGGGAGATGGTCTGTGAGTCATTTTTTTAAAATAAATTAGTTAAACTGTAGCTGAAGTATAATAAGTAATTGGGAAAAGCTTATATAGGGGTTTCACTTAAACTGCAATATGAAATCTTTCAATACCTATGCTATTTAAGGTCTTTCTTCACTATCTTACATCTTTGTGCTGGCTCTCAAACATTGACGTAAGCTGGTTTATTTTAACCTACTATTAATGTTAATTTCTAAGGTTGATATTACTCTAATGATGTGTTGGCAGTTGGAGCTTCTAGGTTATTTTAAATTTCTGACCCCTTCCTACACAGCTAGGAAATGTCTCTAGCAACTTGTATTTCTTGGGTGGCTCAGTTCTGACCTTTTTCACTTAAGAAACAAAGACTTGAAAAGTCAGTTGATCTGTCTCTCTCTTCAGAGAGCTATATATCTGATGATATAAAACAGTAATAACATACTATTTTCATTTGGGCATATGGTACTTATTGAACTAATAGAATACAAATTCCAGGCACTTGCGTTAGAGAAACAGTTTAACAATATTTAAATACTGGGGGAAAAGAAAGTAATTAGTTGACTTTCCCTAAAATAGTATAAGCATGAGTAACCATCTACTTACGTCTGCAAACAAGATATTAAAAAAAATCACTAGTAGTAAATGTTTTCCTTCCTTCCAAAACAGCTGAGATACTACAATGAATGGGTGCTTTTCAGGTCAGTTTAAATTTTAGGACCATGGTGCAGTAAGTTACTGTGAAGAGGTGCCTCCATCTCCAAAGAAGGAAAAATAACCTATGAAATGGCATGACCACTGGCAAAATTATTAAAATACATATCTTACAGATGCAACATCTTCCTAGTCTTGATGAATACAAAAATGAGTGCTACCCTTCTGAGTACTGCCGTCATGTGATTGGGAAGGGCCAGTAAAATTAGACCTGCCATCATGTGATTGGGAAGGCCTCGTAAAATTGACATCCCCTCTGCCTTCCAAATAGCTTCCCCCCAACCCCTGCCATTGGCAGTGACCAGTTTTACTGGAATGAAATCTGTGTTATAATTTCAGTCCATGTAGCCATATGGTACTGATTTGAGATCTGCCTATATTTTAGGCCATTTTTGGTCACAATACATAGTTTCCTTGTACCTCTTATAGCTTATCCATTGCTCAAGAATGCTAGAGTGTAGTAGAAACCTCCCTGCAAATGAAGTAAATATGTTGACTGATTCATGTGTGTCTCAGTTCAGTAAGTTAGTAAATGAAGTGAGAAGGAATTGTTGAAAGTAGTGTGCTTTTGGAGATGAAGATGAGAAGTCTTGCTCTTAGCCACAATAGCCATTCTTTGAACCTGCCAGTGCAGGTTTTTTCTTTTTAATATGAAATGAACAGTTTTGATCTAAATGGAAAATAAATCATTGATTCACTTTCATAGCTATTTGGAAGACTGTTGGGAAATCTAACTATAGAACAGCGTGCTATGAATGGAAGCATCACAGAAACAGAGATAATGTATGTCAGTTTAGATTTCCTTATGTAGAATTGTTCTGTATTGTGTCATTTTGGCACAGCTACCAAGAACATTCCTGGAAAAAGACTTTTTTTTTTTTTTTTTTAAACAGGTCCCTCTTGTGTGGCTTCAATTGCTCCTTTTTAAATGGTAAAAATATGCTTATGATTAGCAATCAACTTTCTAAACGTAATTTAGAATCAATTTTTTTTGTCAGAAAAGACTATAGTCTGCCTGCCCTAATGAAATTTCTCCTAATTTCCTAGAAAAATTCTAATACAAATACTTGATCAGAAAGAATCAACATTGTCAGTGACTTCCGAGTTGATTGCATAATGGTCTCTTTTTATAAAGTGGCCTGCTGCCTCATTTTGATGCATTTGCAGTAGATGTATGTATCTGCCTCACTGATCTTTTAACTGCCTTTGTTCAGCTGATTGATGATTCTGTGACTGCAGACACTTCTGGATTCAGTCCTTTATTTTCTAATTGTAAGTCTGTTATTGATACCTTTTGTTGTTTTAGACCGACCCATGATCAAACTAAGAAAAAAGAAATGAATAATGGTTAAATGCATACTATACTCAAATATTGTGCAATATTTTTTATCTATTTGCTTGAAATAGAGGGATTGTGAGAAAAATGATTAATATTTAAGTAAATAAATGGTATTAAGTAAAATAAGAATGAAATAAAACTTTCAGTATAATCCATCAAACTTAAACAAAGATGCAGGGATTTTATCTTATAGCCCTCTTCGAGAAGTGCTGTGCCTTCTGCAGTGATGTTTAAGTTTGTGTCTAATGTGTGCAGCATGATTCCTGTATCTGAACTGTAAACTTCCTTTTTTCTAACCACCTGATGAGACACATGTCTGCGGTTGTGGTTGAATAGTGATGATTACTATACCTTTTCTTGTATTTTTCCCTTCTTTAGACCTCATAATCACTTTATAAATGGTTCACAAGAATCACTAAATGCAACTGCCTTGGGAGTGGAACACAGATAGTCCTGTTTAACAGGTCTGCCACCAAACTGCACAACAGTTTGGGACAGGAAACAAAGAATAAATACTGTATCCAATTAAAATTGCAGGGAGAACTTGGAGTCAGAACACTTGTGTTTTATATAATTTTCTCTGCTGGACTCCTCAGAAAGGATTGGATGCCCCAACTAACGAAGTGTAGGAGGAAACCACTTAAAGTAATAAAACGGTAGGGAGCAGGTATGCACTGATCACGCACTGGAACATTTCCAAGCATTTTATAAAAGACTCTCTTCCCCTAGATGTTGTCCTTTTTCTTTTTGGCATTGGGAACTGTGGTCAAAGAACCAATGCTCCAATAGTTTGTCCCAGTTCATAAAAAATAATAGTACCGGTTGGATGGCTATTGGCACTTTCCCTATCCGTTTTCAGCAGCTGCTGTTCCATTGTCAGGCCTACAAGATGGCATATTCTAAAGCTTTAAAGCTTCTAAAAATAAGTCTCTTGCAGCAGGAAGATGTCATTATCAAATCAGCATGCTAGGTGCCTGAGGTTTGCTTACATGAGGAAGTTGCTCAGGCTTCATGGTTTCTACATCATGAGTGAGTATGAAGACATTTGAGTATATCTACATGAATGAGGCCTTAGTCAGTTGACTCTGCCTTCCCAAAATTTGGAAGGGATCAGCTCATCGGTTCAAAATTTACCAGGGGGAAAAATATCTAAAGAGATTTTTTTGTTTTCATCATTACTTGGAAGAAGTTGGATCTGCCTCTTGGGGAAACTGCTGGGATTTTGAGTTAGATTTGTGTATCTCTCCTGAATTAACGTGGAAATTGCCATAACGCATCACACCAGCAATCCATCTATTCTAACATCCATTCCATAATAGTGGCCAATGCCAGCTGCTCAAGAGGAGGTGCACTAAACCTCGTAATAGGTCATTATGGAAAAACATATTATCTGCCCCCAGGGGAAACTTCTTCCTAACAGCTGATGAATAGGGGTTTATTTACCTCATTTTATTTTATTTTTTTTTTGCATCCCGTTATTCTTACATGAACTTAATGTAATATGCTTGATTTCTTTTCTTCAAATATTGTACACTCACTTGTCTCCCTTTTCTCATTGCTTAGCCAAGCTATACATACTAGCCCTTTTAATCTTTGAGTCCATCTTGTGCTTGCTTTTTGTATTTTTTTTCCTGAACTTTCCCCAGTTGCTACTATTTTATAGTAAAGTGACAGCTAGAATATAAAGAAGCTCTCCATCCTTCCCTCCCCTCCCTCCTTCCCTGATTTTTTATATGTAGTCCAACATGCATTGATCCATATCACTCTAAGCTTGTCTCACTCTTTTTATAGATACTCTTACAGGGACACTGTATGTAGCGGGTGGCAAATGAAACATCATCCTGTTTTTAGGTCTCTTGTAATCATGACATTACCAAATTCACAATACATTTTTATAAATGTTAGTCACAGCATTTTAAAAATCTTGAATTTCATGGTTTCAGGTATTTGAATCTTAAATTTTTCAGTGCTGTAACAAAACATGTCTTTTTAAAAATGGCAAAATACAAGCACTTAAAGTCAGCGCTTCTCAACTGGCACCACAACCCAAATGGGGGTCACAGGGTTATTGCAGGCAGGTCACAGTATCATGGCCGTTCCCTCTGTGCTGCTGCTGGCAGTGGCAGTGCCTTCAGAACTGGGTGGCTGGTCAGCAGCTGGGCTGTGGTCCACCCAGCTCTGAAGGCAGCACAGAAAGAAGGGTGACAATATCATGACTGCCCCACTCCCATGATAGTTTTTGTTTCCCTTTGGGTCAAGGCCCCACCCTCAGTTTGAGAAACACTGTTTAGAGAAGAGGGTAGAAGTGTACAAAAGACCAGCGGTCATAGGGGAGACCGAATTTCAGACAGTGATGCATTTTTTCAGTGCCGTGACTTTTGAAGGGCCCAAGTGATGACTATAAGTGTTACTTCTCATCTTTTCTCCATCCATCTGCATTTTCTAATTAATTTTCCCTACTTTTATTAGCTTTTGCTTTTTCTATGCAGCTGTTCAGTCTGTCTGCATCTCAACTTATTTCTGTCTTCACTAGTGTTCTTGTCTCTCCCAGCACAGTAATCACACACTTTGGTAATGTAGTGGTAATGATGCAGATCTTAAATAAGACTGGATCTAACATAGATCCCTGCAGGTCCCCTTTAGGTACTTCACTACACTCAATATATTGCATAGTCTCCTTTGTGTAAAAAGTTCTTATTTAGATTTCCAACTGAATATTCCAGTCCTAGCTAAGAAATTATTTTTCAAGTAAGAATTTGTGTGGCACTATCGATACTTGTTAAAATCCAAATACACTGCATCTACTGTGTTACGTAGTGACTTTTGTAACGCTACCATTAAAGCAGTCAAATTTGTCTGAGATTTGCTCTTTAAAAGACCATAATGTGCCTGTTCTTTCGCTAATAGTAATCCACTTACATAAAAGTCTGAGTGATTGAGCTGAGTGAAGCGCACATGGGCTTCAGAGGTGAAATCTGCTTCCTAATATGTGCCCAGGCTCAGCCTCCACTGTAGATAATGGGTCTTTCAGCACATGAAGGAGTTGCAAAGGTACCTTTGTTTGGTCACTGCAGCTGTGGCCAACTCTGCATGACCCAGGTGTGATGTTGAGGGCTTTGTGTCAACCATTGCTTGCAGTACTGGTGAATTCATTCTATGGTTTCTGCACTTTTATTATGTCTAAATTCATCAGGTTCATGCATTTCAATGTTAAAGAGGTCTCAGCAAAGGGGACAAAGAGATTTGCATATAGCTCTTTTATTCCTTGGCGATTTCCTACCTTCTTTTGTCCTCAAAAGCTTTAGCCATTTTGTATTGGGTTCTTTGTTACATTAGAAGAAATCTTTCAAAATGTCCTGTGTTGTGCCTTTATTTTGAAAAACTGCATACAGCAGGGGGAGCGCAAAAGTGATGTGTGCTTCACAGCCTCCGTGTTCCATTACAAAAACAAGATAAGCATATAACACTACATGGATTAAGTTCTTGGTTCTCTTGTGATGGACTTTCCCTGAATAGGGAGGGAAACAGACTTCAAGGATGGAGGTTAGCACAATTGATTGAGAGCTTTAAATTAGGGAGTTGGGGGAGGTGGTTGAGAAGTACCCAGGTAAATTTCCACACCTGAGTTTAGCATTGAGAGGGATGCAAATGAAGTAAGAGGACACAGAGGTGGGGGGAGCAGAGTGGACATGAGAAGGAAGGGTATTGTAAATACCAGCCTAATAGGTGATATTCGAGGTAGAATGACTGTGGCAACTCAAGTAAGGAATGTGAATGAAGCCAAGCAGCAAAAAATTAAAATGTCTGTATACCTGTGACAGAGGTCTTGGTGAAAAAATGGAGCAACTAGCACTCCTAGTAGAGGAAATGCTACCAGATGTTACAGGGTTAACAGAAACATGGTAGGATAGTGGTCACAATTGGTATACTTGTATTGCAGGCTATTTGCTATAAAGGAAAGACCAATACAAAGGCAAAAGAGGTGGAGTTCCATTATATATGCATGATGAAAGAGACTCTAAAGAAATTTAGTGATGGAATTGATAAGACAGAGTCTGGGTAAAAATCACATTGGGGAAGAACTGCTAGAGTTTGTCTTGGAATAACATTGGGGGTGTGCTACAGACCACTAGGATCTGCTTTGGACGTGGATAGACTTCTTTTAAGACCTTTCCTGAAGTTAATACTACTGGGAACTATGTGATCATGGGAGACTTTAATTTCCTAGGTGTAAGTTGGAGGATGTGTTAGTAGTGATAATAGGGCCCAGATTTTCCTGGATGTGATAGCTGATGGCATTCCCTCTTGTTGGTTCAGTAACTCTTTAATGAAGGAATTCATCTTAGACTTGTTATTAGTGAGTCGTGAGGACCTCATAGAGGAATTTCTTATATGGGGTCAACCATGGTTTGACCATGAACTACTTCAGTTCAAACTAAATGGAGGGATAAACAAAATCTGTAATTAGGGCCTTGGACATCAAAAAGAATTGGTTGGGGAGGTGGATTGGACTGAAGAACTCTTGAATCTAAAGGTGGAAGAGGCTTGGAATCGCTTCAAGCAACTACTCTCTGAAGCCTGCACCCCAATGAAGGGGTTAAAAATTTTATATACAGGAGTTGTAGACCAAGGTGTATGCGTAAGCGTCTGACAGTTGATTAAGAGAATGCGGAAAGCCTACAAGTAGTGGAAGACAGGATGGATCAGCAAAGAAAGATACCTCTTCAAGGTCAAAATGTGTACAGATGACGTGAGAAGAGCCAAAAGCCAAGCAGAGCTGAACCTTGCAAAGAGAATTAAAACCAATAGTAGAAGGTTCTGTAGACATATAAACAGGAATAAAACAAAAAAGGAAGAAATGGGACCACTAAACCCTGAGGATGGGGTGGAGGTTAAGGATAATCTAGGCATGGCCCAATAGCTAAACAAATACTTTGCCTTTGTTTTTAATGAGAGTAATGGATTTGGGATTAGTGGTGGGGTCGCTAATGGAAATGAGGATATGGAGATGGAAGTTGTTATATCTGAGGTAGAAAACAAAATGGAGCTGCTTAATGGGACTAAATCGGGGGGGGGGGAGAGTGGGGAGGTGAGAGAGAATCTCCATCCAAGAACCTTATAGGAAGTGGATGACCTTGTAAACTGGAGTATTGGGAATAGGATTAAATTTAATAGGGGAAACTGCAAGGTCATGCATTTAGGGACTAATAAGAAATTTCCCCTTAAGTTGGGGGTGCACCAGTGGGACGTGACAGAGAAGGAGAAGGACCTGGACATAACGGCTGGATCACAGGCTATGTTCCCTCTAAGCTGCGCGTGTGTGCGCACGTACACAGGTTGTGAAACCTGCACACACAATAAAAGAGTGTGCACAAAAAAATTCAACAGTACTAATATTTTTATGCTACTTTTAAGAAGGCGATTTCAAGTAGCATGTTTCAAATAAGGTTTTGTAATTTACAAAATCATTTCCATCAACACATCAAAGTAAAATTTAGACATTATTTGCATCATACACACTTACTTCGTTGCACTCACAAGTTTGACCACACTCACTGGAGTGTGCACAAATTTGGACACTGGTTCCAAAAATTTGCACAAAAGAACTTTTTGCTCACACAGCCTATAAAAATTAGAGGGAACACTAATCACAGGATGACTGTGAGCCACCAAAGCTATGTGACCTCAAAAAAAGCTAATGTAATACTTTATGTATCGGTTGAGATTTCCAATATAGAAAGGGAGGTGTTAGTATACTTATGCAAATGCTAGTGAGAACTTATCTGAAATGTTCTGGTCACCCATGTTTAAGAAAGATGAATTCAAAATGGAAAAGATGCTGAGAAGGGCTACAAGGATAATTTGCAGAATGGTGAACTTTTCTTTGAGTCTCCTCTCATAAGGCCTTGGTTTTTTAGCTTAACCAAAAGAAGGCTGAAGAGAGAGATGATTACTCTGTAAACATCAGAGGCATAAGTACTTGGGAAGGAGAGGAATTATTTGAGTATAGCACCATTGTGGACGCAAGAATGAATGGATACAAGCTGTCCCTCAGGAAATTTAGACTTGAAATTAGATTCAGGTTCCTGACCATCAGAGGAGTAAAGTTCTGTAATAGCCTTACAAGAGGAGCTGGGGGGACAAAACCTAGCTGATGTCAAAACTGAGCTTGATAAATTTATAGAGGGGGTGGTATGATGGGATGGCCTACGTTGGCATTTGACTCATTTTATTGAATACAGGTGGTAAATGTGCTAGTGACCTGAGATGGGACATTAGATGGGGGTGGGTTCTGAGTTATTCATTGAATTCTTTCTTGGGGGTCTGGCTGGTGACATGTACCAAAAGGCTCAGGGCTTAATGGATTGCCATATTTGGGGTCAGGCCAAATTGGCAGGGGCTCTTGGAGATTTGCCTACCTCAGTAGCATGGGGCATGGCTCGCTTGCCAGTGGATTTTCTGTACCCTAAAGTCTTTAAGCCATGATTTGAGGACTTTAATAACTCAATCATAGGTTAGAAATTTATTACAGGAGTGAGTGGATGAGGTTTCGTGGCCTGCCTTGTGCAGAAGGTCAGACTAGATGAGGGGTCTCAAACTTAAATCATCATGAGGGCCACATGAGGACTAGCGAGGGGCCACATAAGCACTAGTACATTAGCCCGAAGGCCGCACTACTAAAACCTTTACATACAACAATATTGCAGATATCAGTAAAAATAGTGTTGTTGTGGGCTGCAGCAAATAGGTTTAGGGGCCCTGTGTTTGAGACCCCTGGACTAGCTGATTATACTGTTCCCTTATTACCTTAGACCAGGGGCAGCATCCCCCTAGCACCTGTGCTAAACATGGTGCTGCGCAGGCTCCCCCTCTGGCCTCGCTCCCCTTGGTGCTGTGTGGCTGGCAGCAAGAACCATGTGCTGTGGCCATGCTTTCCCACTGGGGAGCGAGGCCAGCAGCAACAAAGTCACTGCAGTGCGCATGGCTCCTGCCCCCAGGGGTGGTGGTGGGGGGGTGTTTTTGAATGTTTTTGTTTCAAATAATTTGGTCTTCAACTTGCTGGCTTGTTTGTGGGTTACTTATGGGTGTATTAACAGTATGGTCCACCAGAGTTCACTAAAGTGAATAACTGGTAAAGCCATGCGACTGTGACAGAAGCATACATTGTGTTCAATTTCCTAAGAAAGCATTTGTGTAAATGCACACTGCTGTATGTTTCACAGCTTGCATAATGTAATAACTATTGCATGTTGCCCTTCTGGTTTAATTATGCTACAGCTGAGTGTGGGGTGTAGGTATTGTGGGGTGGGTTTTTTTTGGTTTTGTTTTGTTTGAGACGCTTACTTCGGTATATAAAACAGCAGGTCTTGTTTCAGAAAGATAAAGCAAAGTATTAATTGTACAGAACCTGAGAGAGGCATGTGATCTCCTTGTCTTTTTTTGGCACAATGCCCAGTTTAAACTCAAGTGTGCAGCTTAACGTTTTACGAAACTGAGAGATTCCTTTTTATATTTGCCTTGGTTTAGGATAATTTTGGGGATTACAGATGACTAAAATCCTCGAGGGCGTAGTGTGTTTTTCATACAGCAATCATCTCAGCATGTAAGTTCTAAGAGTGGAGGGAGTTTTTTTTTCTCAGCAACAACTTGTAAAGTATGCTACAGGCATCAGACTGCTCAATCTCTTAGAAAGTAATAGTGAAGTAAGTTGGTTAAATCTAAAAAACTAACAGTTCAGTAAGCTACAATCCCAAAATTCTCCCACAGTCAGTGGCAATGTAGTAGCTGATTTGAATTCTGTATAGGAAGAGCTTCCTTTCTTGCAGTTCCTCCTGATTGGATGCTGGACCTTTTGTTAAAGTTGTCGAAAGAAAATGTTGAAACCAGGTGCCTGGCATAGACCTGTGTTTCTCAGTCTTTAGTGGATCAGGGAACGCCTGAAAGTATTAATTTCTTTATGTTGAACACCTGATGAAAACTTCCTTGAAAAAGCTCGTGTATACTGGCTATAATGTTCATAGTATTTGCATGCTATGCATTCCTGTGAAAACTATTTGGAAACTGAATTAAATACAATTTTAAAAATACAATGTGCATTTATTTCTAAAAAATAGATACATAATGAATATGCATACAACTTAAAACTGAAAATATTCAAGTAATAATGAGAATTTAGGCCTGACTGTTCAGACAGAGTTCATCTATTCTTGGAGTCAGGTTTGCCAGATGATAACCTCCATGGAAAGACATTTTCAAATGACTTTGATGCTGGTAGTAACAGCAGTAGGAAATTTTAAAATGCCTCAGCTGCAGCAACAGAGCAAGGATGGTGCAGATGCCAGCAAGTACCTAGAAGTTTTGCTGTGGCAGGGGTATTATAAATCTTTGAAGCAAGCTCACCTTACCAAGTTGCTCCTTATCCCCTCCCCACTCAGCCCCCTACCCCTGATGTGGAGGGGAGGGGTGAGTCAAAGAACCCCTTCACTTTGTCCACAAAGCACCACTGTCGTGGGAGCACGAGTTGAGAAACACTGGCATAAACCACGCTGCAAGTGCCACTTGAGGCAGACAGCAAGAAATAGGGCAGACAATTCCTTAAACTGGTGGTTTCCTCTACAGTTAGTCACCAAACCAGTAATAAAGGATTTCTTTAGCATCTCACTGGTTAAACAACAAACCAGACACATCATGGGGTGGCTATTGACTCCTTGCTGTCTGCGGCACTCACGGGAAGGCCTGCTAGGTGGGATGAGTTTCTTCAACAGCCCATTGTGAGAGCTGTGTCCATAATGGGCCATTATCACAGCTAGCTAGCCCTGATTTAAATCTTATGTGGGGACAGCCCCTACATGAGTTAAAGTATAATTTGGCAGGCTCTGGAACCCTCTTAAATTTCTGGGCCCCTTTCACCCACCCCAGCTACTGCCCCTGGCCCTTGGCATGCCGCTGGTCCACCAGCCACCCACCATGCCACTCTGTCTTCCCCCTTGCCCTTTTCCCACTGGGATGGCTTGCCTTTCCCCAGGGCCCCCTTACTTGGCTGCTGCGTGGAGTGACCCCAGCCTGGGCTGCAGTCCCATCCGGAGCTAGCTCTGAGGTTCTGAGCATGCTCAGTCAGAGCAGGCTCAGGCCGCGAGATTTAAAATGTCCCAGCCTGGGGGAAGCTCCCTGCCCTGCCAGAACATGCTGAAATGGCATTCCAGGGCCTGCTGTTTTTTAGGGGTCCCCGAATGCTGAGCCTTTAAAATAAAAAAATGGAGCCATAACCAATGTTCCCTCTAAGGTTTGGCGGCTTGTGTGCAAAATTTTCAACCCGTGTGCAAAACTTTTTCTGAATAAAATTTGT
>ML682022.1:3985785-4143755 GCA_007922195.1 Podocnemis expansa | reverse complement strand
GGAAGCCAGCTAATTATCACTGACAGCATTTAAGATACACAAGGAGTCGTGTGGCACTTAAAGACTGATTTATTTTTCGCATGAGCTTTCGTGGGAGACTCCTTGTTTTGTTTTGTTTTCCTGGAATGGACTAACATGGCTACCCCTTTGGAAATTGGCAGCATTTAAGATGTCTTGATGGTCCCAGAGGGGTAAATTCTATTGAAATTTTAAAAATCAAAGAAAGATTCCAGGCATCTCTTTTCAGGAAAATGCTGCTACAAGAAGGAGGCTAAACACAGCTGAAATCAAAACAATGGGCTTCTAGCTGCATTAAGATAAGGCTACAGTATTTCTTAAAAGCCTATTTTCAGTCCCTTGTATCTTTACCTGCCCCATCATTTTGGGGCTATATTTCAGCTTAAGAGAAAATCTCTACCAAAATACCACACCCCTTTAATGCATTATGGTTTCTTCTGATGGACAGATTAGGGTGCATAGTGAAGAGAATAACCTCATGGCTCCTTTGATTCCCAGTCTTTTGGCTGTTACTATATTTAAAACAAGTACTTATCTGATATCTCCGTTACATCTCTAAGATTTCTGTGAATTGTTCTTCAAAGCATCTGATGAAATGGGGTTTTCTCCCATGAAAGCTCATGCAATCAATATATTTGTTAGTCTTTAAGTACCACAAGATTCCTTGTTTGTTTTGTAATGAATTGTTGTGAGTTACAGGATTCTGGAGAAAACATCTCCCAGGTTCTTTGAAAGCACAGGGTTAGCATGCTCAAACACTCTCGCTGTTCAGTCAGTCCACTTAAGTAACATCCACACTAGCTTTCAGGAAATATACAACTGATTTTTAGATTTTTCACCTCCACAGCTTTATCTAGTTACAGAAGGGACATTTTGGCACTATGCACTCCCTGTTTCCCACTTGAGGAGTTTCAAACTTCAGGATATGAATGGCACTTACTCTTTGCCATGCCTCTTGTTTAAAAAGCTGAAGAATTGCCCCAATTCCGACTCCCTAAGCTCCCTGCCCCCATTCCAGCCCTCCTAAACCCCACCCCCAGCTCCACATCTTCATGCCACCTCTTTCAGCCCCCCCAAGCCCTCCCCAGCCCACCATCCTGACCCCTTCTCCCCCCTCCCCATACACCCTCCCTGCCCCCATGCTTTCCCTGCCAGCTGCCTGACCAACCCCCTCCCCCCCCCAGCCCTCTTTACTGGCCAAAGAGCTGGGGGGGGGGGGCAGGAGGCCATGGTGCTGGCCGGCATGGACGAGCCTGGGCTGGAGGCTGGGGCTGGCCATGTGAACGGCCAGACCCCGGCTGGAAGAGGCGGAGCCTCCACAGGCTCTGGGGAAGGGAGGGGAGGAGAGGGAGGAGTGGCAGGGCTGACCCAAGCCTGCAGACCCTCCCTTCCTCCGGCCGAGGGGCTGGGCTGAGGCTCATGCCCAGACACAGCACTCCGGCGCATCTCCCCTTGGCCACGCTGCCACCCTGAACTGCCCCATGTGCGGGAGCAGGAAAATCCTGCGTGGCAGGATTTTTTTAAGCGCGCGGCCGCACTGCTGCGTGCCTTAGAGGGAACAGTGGCCATAACACTGCTTTCCGCTGACCACTATTTTTAAATGATGAGCGCTGGAATGCAGCGTTCCCACTTCATTTTCTATTTTTAGGGGACCTGGAATGCGGAATCACTAAAAATAGTGGGCCCCAAACACCTTCTGGCTTGCTTTAACCCCTGACAACACAAATTTGAGGTACCATTACATAACCAGTAATATTAATAACTTCAGATACAGAGGGGATCCATGTGTATAAACAGGAGAATAATACTTAGCAATTAATAGCTTTTCTGTTGATGGATGTTTGTGGAAATAGTGTAAGCATGGTAACAGTGAGATAAATGGTGACCTTAGGTACAGCATCACAAATCCTAGTAATGACAATGCCCTTGTAGCAGCTATTTCCTCCGGGACAGTTCCTGGATTCAGTTGTTTAGCAGACAAGTTATGTATCAGTCTGGATGTAGTTTAGCATGTAGACTCAGATTCTGTTCAGAAATTTGGGCATAATACCTCTAATACCAAAGAATTATGGCCATAGAGTAAAACAAAACAAAATGGGTCTGAGCCACTGAAATGGGGCTACCACTGTTTGCTGTTAGACATTTGTAGTGCTGTAAGAATAGCTGGCAAGGCTGCCTAGGTATGTGGTTGGCTTCACCACACTTGTTCTACAACTGCTTAATGCTCTAATTGATGTAAGCAATCAACTTCAATGGGCTGTAGCTCTTCGCTGTAGTAGAAAGGGGCAGGAAGGAAAACGATCTAGGTATCCTGTATTATTTTTTGGTTTCATCATGGTCTTGTGGCAGTGTAGTTTGATTGGCTGAGAGGTATCTGTTGCAATACACATATGATACTAATCTTTCCCATACCTCTGTAATTAGGGGAAATGGAAGAAGAGATGGAAAACCCAGAAATGGTTGATTTACCAGAGAAACAGAAACATCAATTAAGGCATCGAGAACTATTTCTTTCACGACAGCTGGAATCTTTACCTGCCACACACATAAGGTAATTGTTTTTCTTCAGGCAAACAGCCTGATGTTAGTCCGGTATTCTTTCTGTATAAGAAGATTTTTGTGCAAAGTTACAGTAATGTTGTGTATATAGTACGAGTTATCACATTTTATGAAAAAATATATTTTCTTTTTTTTTTTTTTAGAGGCAAATGCAGCGTTACTCTGTTAAATGAGACAGAATCCCTTAAATCATATCTGGAACGGGAGGTATGAACCCATTTTGTGAATTGCAAATCTTTGCCAAGTTATTTTGCCAGAGTTCAGTATTGGTGGCTTTCTGCAAGTAGACCCATTATGAGAATTTCTTTTTTTTCCCCATTTCTGAAGTTTGTTAGGCATTTATCAGGGCAGATGGAAAACACTAAGGTCAATAAAACTGCAGTTTTCATTCTATAATAAAAAGTTGTAGGCAAGGCTCATAGTTTAAATATATATTTACAACATTAAAGCACTTTTCTTCCTATAATGAAAACCCTACTTATTTTGCCATCCCAAAGTCTGAAGGTTCAAAGAATGACTTATTTGTTGACTGGAATGAATTGAAATATGTAATAGCAATTGCTGTTAGCAACAACTATAATTGAGATGCAATAATAAAGCACACTGCTTTGCAAGATAACTTTCTGAAACTTTACAGGCTGAGGCAGAAAATTTAGTTGGTATATCTTCAAAGTTAAATTTATTTCTGAAAGGTTCCATGAAATCTAAAGTTATAGAAAAAAGGGAAAAATAACCTCTCTTGAGGTTGTTTTGGTGTTTGGTATTCATTAGTAAACCTAAAAAAATTCTAACTTATAAAATGTGGACACCTACAGTGTATGTATGTAACTGTATAAACGGTAAAACTTCAAACTTGAAACCAAGATAAGACTTTCAGTGGTGGTGAGACTCCTTCAAAAAAGATTTCCCTTATTTCTCAGGGAGAAGAATGTGTTCTAGTAAGCCTGGAAAGCAAAAACAAGTTTTAGACAATTGTAAGATGACTCGTGAACAGACTCTGTAGACATCTGTTGAAGTTTTAGGAGACATTGTTCTGGTTTCATCTTTTCTGTGGCATTAGTGCAGATTTCTCTCTGGCCTGATGGACGCAAGGATATTTTTGTATTTTCTTACAGTATGCTGTGCATTTAACAAGAAAAATATCAGTGCTGTAGAATATGTATATCTCACAGGGCAATAGAAGCTATTGAGTGCTGAATTAACATGAATATGGAACCCCTTAGGCCTACGTTTTTGAAAATGGCTCAATATTTTGGTTGTGCTTACTGAGAAACGTAAAGGGTTGGATTTTCAGGAGATGTCAAGCACTTCTGGAAGTTGGGTTCTTTAACACATCTCACACTGAATGCCTAAAAATTTGGGCATCCCAAGGCACTAGGAACTTATTAAGATTTAGGCCTTTGACCTTACTTTCTGGTGTTTTTGGTTAATTTAATCTGTACAGCCTTAATTTTGTATTGACATATTTATAAGTATTTAATTCTAGTTACAATTGACATCTCTGTGCTGCCTGCTGGTGTCAGCAGTCTTGTTGGAATATCACCTGACAGTCTGGGAGCTTCATTTCAGAGACCATTAGCAAGCTTTTCTTAAAATTTATGTATATTCAGAAGTAAAAATGAACTTTAATGTGCCAGTATTACAAACATCTGGAAGAGTGGTGGTCTTCTTTAACAAGATTTAATGTTGCACTAGTATGAGAGATAGGAAAGATCTTTTGATTGAAAACATTACGGCAACAGTCGTTCATTTGTTTAAAAATAAAAACAGATCTTGCAAATTGTAAACTGGAATCTGTTCAGTGGTCATACATCCTTATAAACACATTTCTTAACTGCTTTTAATACTTGTTTAATAATCAGAAAATTAAATTGAGTCTGACACGTTTAAGATTTTAAAAAACCCTGATTGCTGAATATTCCAAACAAACAGTGAGTCCTGTGGAACTTCTAAAGACTAACAAACTTATTTATTGCATAGCAGAAAAATCCTACTTTGTCAGAAGCTTTGAAGATGGGGGACCTCACAGAATGGGAGGAAAATAAATGCAGGGAAGTGTAAGTCATAGGATCAGGTCACACTGTAACAGCAAATTAAAGCAGTTGTTAACATTCAAACAGTGGGAAACAGTGTAAAGAGGAAGGTGAGGTCAAATCACTTGTTGTAATGGGAAAAGAATCCTAAGTCCCTATTCAATCCGTATTTCATACAGATTTGTGTATGAATTCCAATTCTGCAGTTTCTCTTTGAATCCTTGTTTTGTTTTTTGAGGTTTTTGAGTGCAGTTATTAGCAAATCATCAGTGGAGTGATCTGGAAGATCAAAGTGTTCACCTACTGGTCAGTGACATCAGGAATCACAGCATTTAAAAACCACTAGGTGTATCAATAGCTGTACTCAGATCAAGGCTTCAAAGAGAAACTGCAGAATTGGAACTGATATGCAAATTTGACTGTGACCTAAGGATTGACTAGGGACTTTGGATTCTTTTCCCATTACAGCAAGTGATTTGACTTCACCTTCCTCTATAAGCTGTTCCTCAGTGTTTTGAATCTTAACAACTGCTTTGATTTGCTGTTATAGTGTGACCTGATCACATGATTTACACTTCCCTGCATTTATTTTCCTCCCATTCTGTGAGTTCCCCATCTTCAAAGTGACTGAAGTAGGATTTTCTCCCATGAAAGCTTGTGGAAATAAATAAATGTTAGATTATAAAAGCACCACAGGACTCATTGTTTGCCTTTTTTTTAAAGAAACATTGTGAGTCTCCAAATAAAGCTGCCAAATGGACAGGATGTCAAAGAAGGCCCACTGTATTCAGAAAATGGTTGCCACCAGCTGGCAGCTAAGAAAATGCCAATTGGAAGTGTAAATCTAGTTAGTTTCACAGTCTGCTAGTACTTAGTTGATTATTGCGCTGCTTCAGCAGCTCTTGAGCACTTTCAAAGGAAATTATATTTATCCCCATTGTAAAAATGGATAAACTGAGGCAGAGAGGTTCATTGATTTGTCCCAGGTCATGCAGCAGTTCAGCTGCAGATCTTTTATTAGAGCCCTGGCTTCCTGACTAATACTTTCCCTTTGAACTATCTGAATTCAGGGCTGAATAATATTGGATATTTTTAGAACTGAGCAGTCATTTTGTAAAGATGCTCATACAACGAGAGGTTTTGTGAAGGTGTTCTGTTACTGCAGAAGGGAAATGTTTTAGAGCTCACAAACTTACTGGAAGTGGAAGGCAGAGAGAAATGGAAAGTTTTTTAAAAAAAAAATGTGGATGGGAAGCATGCAGAAAGCAATGAAAATAAAGGGCTGAAGGGAAAGGGAAGAATAGAAGGTAATTGCAAGCCCATAAATTCATAACAGGAGGTTATGCTTGCCTATCCCTTACAACGTCCTTACCTTTTTTTCTCCATACTTAAAAGTTCATTTTCAGTTTCACACATGGCTCCTGTAGAAAAAGGAAAAACAGAGTCCTAGAAATCTGTTAAGGTAGTGCCCTGCATGTAGTGACCACTCTTAAATATGCAGGTTAAAATTCTGGTGGAGAGAATGGGCAAAAATAAAACTGATTTTCAACTGGGTAGTGGAGGCTTTGTGAGGTAATCCTCCCAAATGAAATGCTTTGTTAAACTTCTTGGGGACAGGCTGACGTAGCTTCAATCAGTTCTGCTGGTTCATGTTGCATTTAGAGGAGTGGAAGAACAAGGAGGATGAAAAGCTATGGGGAGAATCTGAATTTACTGTAGATCTTGAATCTGAGGGGTTGGGATGGGAACACAGAAGTAATTCATCTACTAGTAGTCTTCTCTGGTCCATTCCAGGCAATGTTTTATGTCCCCAAACTATTTCACGGCCTTGCAAGCATGCATCCAGCGGGAGAACTTTGCCCTGTGGTTATCTACCCAGGTCACTTACTAGTCTGTGACTAGCCCTGAAAAGAAAAAATGAACTATTATGTTTCAAATGCTAATTGAGTTCATGAAATGTAAGTAACAGATTGCCAAGACTGTTAGCGAGTTAGTATTTCTGAACTTAGATTAGTTGCATATGAATTCCTGACAGACCAAGATCTCTCATCTGTATTTTCTTAAACGAGGAGTCCTGTAGCACTTTTAAAGACTAAACAGATTTATTTATCGTGTGAGCTTTTTGCAGGAGAAAATCCCATTGTCAGACACTTTGAAGGTAAAGGAAATTAATTTCCCTCATCTTCAAAGCGTCTGACAAAGTGGGACTTTCTCCCGTAAAAGCTCATGCGATAAATAAATCTGTTTAGTCTTTAAAAGTGCTGCAGGACTCCTCGTTTTGTTTTTTTTCCTGAACTAGACTAACACGGCTACCCCTTTTGGATCTTGTGTTTTCTTAGAGATGCAAGATGGGGGAGATGGTGTCTCTTACTGGCCCAGCTCTTGATGGAGAAGGAAACCAAAATTTTGAGCTGTGTAAGCTTGAAAGCTTGTCTTTTTCACCAACTGAACTTCTTCCAATAAAAGATCTTGCCTCAGCCACCTTCTTAATATCCTCAGACCAAAACAGCAACATGAGCACTGCAAACAACCAAGTATCTTCCTCATAGTCTTTAAGGTCTGAAGGGACCATCGTGGTCATCTAATCTGACCTGCACAACACAGGCCATAGAACCCCATCCACTCACTCCTGTAATAGACCCCCTAACCTATGCCTGAATTTTTGAAGTCCTCAAGTCATTATGCAAAGATTGAGGGTACAGAGAATGCACTAGCAAGTGAGCTATGCCGTGTACTGCAGAGAAGGGTGAAACTCCAAAGTCTCTGCCAATCTGCCCTGGGGGAAGGCTCCTTCCCAGTCCCAAAAGTGGTGATCTGCTAAATCCTGACCCATGTGGGCATGGCTCGCTAGCCGGACATCAAGAAAGATTCTTTATATAGTAATTCAAAACCCAACCCATCTAACACCCCATCACAGGGAGTTGGGCATATTGACTGATAGTAGTCAAAGACCAGTTAGCTGCCAAACTAGGCTGTGTCATCGTATCATCCCCTCCATAAATTTATCAAGGTCAGTCTTGAAACCAGCTGCATCTTTTGTCTCCACTGCTCCCCTTGGAAGGCTATTCCAGAACTTCACTTCTCTGATAGATTGAAACCTTCACGTAATTTCAGGTGTAAACTTCCTGATGGCCTGTTTGTGTATTAGTTCTCGTGTCCACGTTGGGGCAGAACTTAAATAATTCCTCTCCCTCTCTGGTATTTATCTTTTGATGTATTCACAGAGAGTAATCATCTCACCCTCAACTTTTTGGTTAAAGAGACCAAGCTCTTTGAGTCTCCCGTCATAAGGCAGGTTTTCCATTCTGTGCATCATCCTCGTAGCCCTTCTCTACACCTGCTCCAGTTTGAATTCTTCTTAAACACAAGGGACCAGAACTGCACAGATTATTCCAGATGAGGTCTCACCAGACCCTTGTATAACAGTACTAACGCCGCCTTATCTCTACTGGGAATTTCTCTGCTGATGCGTCCTAGGACCAAATTCAGACACATCTGCACAGAACTTCCTCTGTGGAAGTTAATAGTTCACTTCTAATGCATGCAATCCATGTTGTTTTTTCTAAACATGCTGAACACACATGATTCTATTTTATATATTATTTCTCTTCTCTTCCTTGTGAGCGGTGATGTGAAAGTGGTATATACAGTTATTACAGCTAAAGTGAGCACAGACTTTGTGAAAGGACCATGTACTTCTTGTATGAAGGGCTGAATACCACTTCTTCCATCATTTTGACTTGTCTGGAAATTGTCTAATATGAATTGGACTGCCAGGTTGCGGGGAAGAATCCAGCTGCTCCTCTGAGGCAATGATTGAGAAACTCGTGCTTTGCAGTGGCACTCTAGTATGGGTGGGACTACTTTGCTAAAAACTTAATTTCATAAGCGTGGGTTTCAGAAAGCCTGTTTGAAGAGCGGCATACTGCAGAACTTGTGTCCTTCCCAGCAGTGTCTTGGAAGAAGCTGGCAGGGGCTGCTTGGGGCAACAATCTCCCTTGCGCCTTGCTTAGGAATGCTGGGAGTCCATCATTCTTCTAATGGGTGAGCGGAGGGCTGTAAGTCAGGTTGATTCCCAGTATATGAGAGCTTTATTTAGATGAATCTGCTGCCAAACTTAAGAAAAACAGAACTTGGCATGTTTCTTCTGGGAACAGGGTGAGAACATGCATTCTCTAGCCTACAAACTCTGTAGTGGCCAGCTTGTTGGCAGAAGGAAAGAAACATAGAAAACATAGAAAGGAATTGCAACAAGATGCTAAAATACAAATCCTGCATAACACACCATTTTTTCCTAGGCTAAGAATTTTAAAAACAGGTACTTAGTTTATTCCTGGGTCAGAGAGCAAAGTAGTGACCTCCCAAAATGCTCAGTGCAGAGGTCGTGGAAGGTGGAGGTGCTCCACAAAATGTCTGCTTACTGTATGTGTTGAAATATACAGGTAGGATCTTAGATTTGAAAATCTCAGCTGAACAGACTTTACAAATCAAAAGCTGAGTGTGATGCATTTGTAACAGTGTGCTGAATGTTCAGCCCTGCCACTGATATCGCCCCTCTTTCCCTTTATGGCAGGGTGTTTAGATCTGCTGGTTCCTCTGCATAGGCAGCGTTCTTCCCTGCCATCCCACTGCTGTAAGACACAGGCTGCACGTGGCCTCCTGAGCCTGTAGCATGATGTGCTGCAGTGCTTGTATGTTTGCTGGGCTATTAGCCTAAAAATGCCAATGGTTACACTAGATGCACTGCTTGCCTAGGGATGGATGCTTTGGGGCTGAAACACAAGTAAAATGCTCCCATTTGTAGCACAGAGCATGTGAACCATGCCTTCCCCCCACTCTTGCTTGAGACAGCACAGTCTTAAATATCTTACATCTGACAAGACGGTTAGCCTATGTTTCACCACCACTAAAGCTGCTTTATGCCCACTTTGAGGGCCGTTTGTGCTGTCCTAGGCTATGTATACATTGTGAAAGCTAAGTCAACTTTATTAAGTTGACTTAAAGTAGACCTTATTAAGTCAACTTAGTGAGTCCACATTATGTTAAGTCAAATTTAAATGGGTGTCCTGGCTTAATTCGACTTTATAAAGTCAACTTAGTGAGTCCACATGCCTTAAGTCGACTTAACAGTAAAGTTGACTTTATAAGTGGACCTTATAAAGTCGACTTTACTGGACCCTAAAGTCAACTTTATTGCCCTGCAGTGTAGACAGGGTGCTGTTTAAATCAACTTAAGGGCCCTTAACTCGACTTAAACACAGAGTGTAGATGTACCTCTACTGATGTGAAGTGCTAGTGTGCATGAGAATTATTCCCAGTTGTTTCGTACAGAGTTCATTTTATATAAGCATTGATCTAGTGACTAGTAAGTCAGATGGAGAAGCTCCAGTTGACTTGAGTGGGCTTTGGATCAGGCTTTTGTTAATCAAGCATTTGTGCTCTGTACTGTGAAAGATATCAGATAAGACTATTAGTCTTGGAGAGGTCAGTCAGAACTGGAAATGGAATGGGTGACCCTTTACTGCCAGAGATGAAGATGGGTCTTTCTTTGCCTCCTTTGGAGAACCAGGCATGGGACGTCTCTTTGTATAAGCATTTTCCAGTAGTGAGGAAGTATTCTGGCCATCAAGTCCTTTTACTCCTCCCATCAGCCTTTCCTCCAAAAAAGGCAGTCCAGGTGACAGTGGAGCAGAAAGTAAAATGCTGTTGAGGCTATTTGAAAGTTTAAAGTGCTTGGCCTGGTAACTGGCTGCCATAATTATTAGTGTGTTAGAAATACAGTGAGAATGAGAAACTTCTGAATTCCTCTTATCTCAATACTGGGCATGAGGGAATGTGTCTGTGCAAGTGGGGCTCAGGAAGCAGAACTGACTGGCAGTTGCCTACCATGTGGCTTGAATGTGTATTGTGAACTAGCCATGTGGCTGCTTCTGTTCTTCAGGCTTGTGTGACTTACTGTCTCCGCTGGAGCCTCAAGTGAGTGGGAGTGCGCAGTACTGCCATTCAGCAGCCCTGCTTTATGTTACTGCCTTACAACACCATGGTTAGGTGTGACATTCCCCTCCTGCATTCTGGTCTGGTGTACTGCTATGCTTACCCAGTAGCCCACTCCTGGATCCTGACTCACCTCATTTTACAAGGTTAGCCCACACCAGCCACCTGTGTGTAATCAGTCCCAGGTAGTGGAAGTGCATGCTTGCCACTTGGGATGGCCCGTCATCAAGTGCCCCCAGGTGCCACATTGGGGCCCTTCCCTGATCTCTGCAGGCTCATATACTCCAGTCTGTCAGTTTAACTAAGAAATTGATATGCAATCAGCCCCTAAATTGAGTCCACATAGTCATTCTTTCTCTAGAATCCACACTGCTTTAGGTAGAGCAAACACTAGTTTTATTGAAATAAGATTTAAAGTGAGTATATAGCAAATCAGTGTGCAATCAATTTATCAGTCAAGGTGTTTCCACAACCACACAAAATATAATGCGCAGTCTAAACTAAAATCATGACTATAGTCATGCTCTACTTACCACTCAAATTCAGCTGTGGTGGCTTTCAGCTGGTCTCTGCCTTCCCTGGGCAGGCCTCAGTCTTTAATGAGTAGCTTCTGGATGGAGTTTCTCTAACTGGAAGCCCCTGGTCAGTTTAAAACATGACTTCTTTGAGTACTGCTGAAATACATTCAGTAATAGGTGTGTGTGCCTCAGCGCACGATTGGTCGGAAACCTTTTTAGCCCTAGCCTGTCAAAACAGGGCTGGTGGCCAATGCCCCCTGGCCACCCTCATGGCTGTATATATGGCCACAGCCCTGCCCCTCCTCAGTCCTGTTTTTCCGCCCTCAGCGACAGTATTGGAACAGCCTGCTTTTTGTGATCGTGCAAGCAGCCTGTCATTTGCCTTGTGCATGAGCCACTTGCTCAATTGGGAGAATCTCTTTGTGGATGTTGTTCCACTGGAAAGCACTCCCACACAGCGCTTGGCTATGGAGCAGGAACAACGCTTCTCCCTGCTGGCTACCGTGCTGGGGTTCAAACCCTGTGCCACCTGCAGCAAGGCCTTCATGTGGAATGATCCCCATGACAAGTACCTCTGGTGCTTGGGCAAAGCCCATCTGGTCACTGAATGCTCTGTCTGTTGGTCCTTTAAACCTAGGACCATAAAAGACAGAGCAAAGGTGCTGTGCATTGGCCTCAGAGCAAGTATGGCAGCCATTCCCTGAAGTTTTGGGGCTACATGCGGCACTGAGAGCCAGTTTGGCACCAGAACCGTCCTGGAGCTGCTCTTCTGGAGAGCAAAAGACACTGCTGGTACTAGCCTTGGTACTGAAGCATTGACACTGCTCCATGCTGCCTCGGGACCGTCAGGAGCCAGTACTGATTCCCTCCACCCCAGAGGCCTTTGAAGCAGCAAAGGTGCTTCTCCTCTTGCCACTGCCTCCCATCCTGCTACCGCCCAGAAAGAGGGGCAAACCGGCCTTTCTTGTGGGTGCCTGGTCACCCCAAAAAAGGCACTGATCTCAATCTCCGGTCTTGGTACTGAACTCCCTGGTACCAGAAACGGGTGCCCAGGAAGAGGCCCTCGGTACCATTAAGGGACAGAGCCCAAGAGCCTCCTCTCGGGGCCATACCACCTAGTAGCCGCCGGCACTGCCAACTAAATCCCCTCCCGCGGTGCCAAAGCCGAGCCGAACATAGCCCCAGAAGCCTCGATCTCTGAGTCCCGAGGAAGGGGTCTTGAGGGGTAGTAAACGGCCCCCTCCATAGTACTCGGTACTGACATCTTATAAGTACTGATTGGTCTCCTCAGGAAACCCCACCACTTTCCCATGGTACTGATCAGCCTAGTCCAGCACCACATCCTCCAGTACCCAACGTAGCCCTGAACCCCAGACCCCGCTTCTACACAGGGGACCTCACGGTGCATTTTGATTTTCTCCGCTGTGTGTGCGCTCACGTGGGGTTGGAGACTCGCTTCTTTGCGGAACCTAGCAACACTCTTTTTAGCCCTGAGCTTATGTCATCTTCTGAGCTCATAACGGTTCCCCTGCACACTAGCGTACAGGAGATTGCTATGGCAAACTCCTGGGTCTATAGCCCCAGTCTCCGATACCACGGGACAGAAATACCAGGTCCCTAGGGAAGATTTTTCCCTTCCTCACCTACCACCCGACACATCTTTAGGGGTGGTGGAAGCAGCCTTAGGCTCTGGACAATTTCCCTATGACCCTCTCACGAGGTCTATGGAGGCGAGGGAATTAGACCTCTTAGACTGGAAGACTTATTCATCTTCTGCCTTCAAGCTCAGAGCAGCCAACCACCAAGCTTTGGTGGCCAGGTATGTCATGGACGTATGGGAGTCCATGAATAAATTCAGGCACCTACCCCCCAGGAGAACAGGGTGGACTATGATGCTTTTGTTGAAGAGGGCAGGTTGACATCCCAAGACCTGCTGTTATCCACCTGGGATGCCTCAAACATGGCAAGCCACAGCGTGGCTTCTTCTGTGGTCCTGAGACAGGCAGCATGGCTTTGGGAGGCAAGGGTGCCCCCCTCCTCTCAGCAGGTCATAATGGACCCCCTCCTTTGAGGGGGGAATCCCTCTTTGTGGAAGGGTCAGATAGTACCCTCCATGGTGCCCAGGACCCCCAAGGGGACCTAAAATATCTGGGCATGCTACCCTGCTGGTCCTCTAGCTGCCCTCCCAGCCAGTAAGGGGCATCCGTCAGTCTCTTTGCCCTGCAGGTTTCGTTTTTCCTTGGGGTGCTTCTCCCCACATAGGACTGTGGGGACACCCTAACCCCTCCCCCCCCACCCCGGGGCCACCCATCCATTGCCCTGAAGGTAAACTGGATTAATGTGATGCTGGTGCTTTATACCCTTCTGCATGCTATTCATGGAGCTCTCAGAGGGTGACAGGGATCAAACTTGTATCCCTTGCATTCAAAGGGGAATGCAGCTTGGTCTCGGAGCACTACTCGCATCACAAATCGACCCCGGGAAAAATAACTCTCTGATGGCGTTATTGAGATACCCTTTGGGATCCCTCTTCCTGTGCAACATTCCCTTAAGAATGCCCTCTCGGCAGCCCATACCCCCAATAGCTTATGGGACATGCCTGGGATAGGGCTTGTGAACCATCCTTCCCTATCCTGAAGGCCCACAACCCCCCCCCCCCCCCGGCGGCTAGTGGGGATACCTGCCCCCCTCCGCGTTTGTTTTTTGGGGGGTTTCTACCCCCCCCCCCCCCCCCCCTTTGCAGTCCATACTTCATTAGACTACGGCTAGGTGGCACAATGGGACTCCTCCATGGGAGTTCTTCGAATGGACCATGCCATATTCTCAGGTATGGATTGAGTTTTTCACTTCAGGCTCCTCTATTTTGAAGGGGGGGGGTGCTCCTTCCTCCTGGGGGGAGAGGGGGAGAAAGAGGATAGCGCAGGGGATCCCAATTACCAGATGCTGACCTCTCCCTCCTGTTTTCAGCGTGTCTCAGTGACTTCTGTCCCCCTAGGACCAGTGATAAACACTACCAACTGGCTTGCTGTCAGGGTCCTCCCCATGGTCACCTTATCCTCCCATCCGACAGAGTTCATCAGTCCCGGCCCCCCCCCCCCCATCTTTGTAGCTCAGGAGTTAGCTGCATGGTCTCAAACCACCCGTGGCTGCAGTTTTGAAACTTGCTATGGCCAGGGTCCCAGTCTCTGCCTTGGACTCTTGTTTCCTTGTTCACCCAGCCATCTTTGGTTGCTCCTCTCCTCTAACCAGCCTCTTCCCTGTGTTGAGGGCACTTGGGATCCTGTTTAGGCCTTACTTGTTCCATTAAGGTCTTGTCCCCTGGGGTCATATTGGTAGGCATTCCCTTAACTGGGTTAATCAGGCACCTGGTCAGCAGCTGATTAGCACTCACTCGCTGGTTGTCTTCCCTACCCATGGGCCTACTCTCCTTCCATACTCCGGGGGGGCTTTGACTTTGCCAATTTCCCGATGTGAACGCACCTCCTCTCACACTCTGCTGTATTGGAGAGAGAGAGAGAGAGTTCCGTCTGGGGTCCCCCCCCCCCCCGGGTGACACCCCAGTCTGTACCCAGGACCAAGTGCACTCATTCATTGAGTTGCATCATTTTCGGCCCCTGCGCTTGCACAACCCAAGAGCATCTCATCCCTTGCAATGCTGATAACCCCACACTTCTTCTGTACCTAAAAAGGGAGATCTAATGACTCCAGGGCCTTCTCATGGGGACAGCAATCCTTCTCGGGGCAGACCCCTTATGTTGCCTTCTTTGCCCCTCAGTGGTTTTGGGGTAATATTTACCCAGTTAGGTGGGCAGCTTTTCCTGCTTATGAAGTTTTCTCACCAAAGCATTGTGGAGAGCTCTTTGGCCCTAATCTTCGGTGCCAGGTTCTCTCCCACTGACCCCACAAGAGCCACGGGTACAGCCGTTGACGGGCGGCAGTTCTCTTCTTCCTCTTTGCGTGTTGATGCAATAGTTGTCGATACCCTAATCTGGGATCCATGTGTTTTTTCTTCCTGGCTTTCCCCAGTTCAGGCCTGGGGCGGTCAATAACCCCTTAGCTTTGTTACCACCCCTCTTTCTATAAGGTGGTGTCACCTTTTCCCCAGTAGGATTATCCTCCTGTGCCCGCCTTAGCTCTGAGGTGCTTATCAGAGGGAAATAACCATTCCCATTCCAATTCCCACTGCCCCCTTCATGAGTCTGTTTAGTACTTGGGAGGCCTTTGAAACCATTCCTCCCTTCCCTCCTTTCGTATGTTCCATGGGGAAAGTTTACGGCCTCAATTCATTCAGGGCCTTTATCCATCTGCCTCCCACCTAGTGAAGGGAGACAGTCAGTTGCGGAAGCAATATACCTTACACATGGGGCACTGCTTCACATTGTGCCTTTCCTCTCCTTCCAACCCATAACCAGCTGAGTGGGGCTGGTTCCTCCTACATCCCAACCGTGGGACCTTCTCTTCCCATTGGCATTTCGAAAGTTTTGGTTGGGCCCCTTTAGCACAGTGGGCTCATACAAACTTCCCCTGGTCTTATGTTCTCCCTGTCCCTTTGGTCACCAGCGGCCACACCTTCATGGGCCTCTGAAGGGACATCCAGTACCTCGATGGCTGTGTTGGCATTCGCCCAGCAGATAAACTGTTCTTGCCGGGTGGTTATTCGATTCCTCCTACCACAACCCTGTACCCTCTTTTCCCCTTAGTTGGGTTGGTAGAGGGGTCTCGTTATCTCCCTCTCCATTACTGATTCCTGGTATGGGTCAGTAGGCCGCTGTCTCTGGACTCCACCTTAGCTTCCCTATCAAACCAGCCAAGGTGTGCGTCCTGAGCCTAAGATCAAGGGATGCACCCTGGTCGCCCTGTTTTGCCAGGTGCTTTAGCACCGGCCTCTTATGTCCTTTATAGGGCAGAGCCCAACCAATTTGAGATGTTGCTGCTGTGTCTCTTTCAACAATAAGGTGACTCTAGGCCTCCCTCTACCCTGCAGGTCATAGGCAGCGTACACTCAAGGACTATAGGCCTCGGACCTTCCTCACTTAGGCCGGGCCATTTTCATCTTGCTGGCTTCTCCAGGCCTGGAGTTTGGCTGTTTTTCAGAGGCAGCCGTGCTGAAGGCAGGAAAACAGCCAAGCTCTGCCTGCCATTCTTCAGTATGGCTAGCAGTCACCTATTAATGAATGTATCCAAGCAGCATTCAAAGAAGATCAGTGGGTTACTTACCGGTAACAGTTCTCCTTTGAGATGGGCTGCTTGGATTCATTCAGAACCTTCCCATTGTCCCTGCAACTTGGAGTTGGCAACATGTAGGGACTGAGGAGGGGCAGGGCATGCAGCCATATATATAGCCAGGGGGCAATGGCTGCCAGCCCTGTTTTGACAGGCTAGGGCTATAAAGGTTTCCAACCAATCATGCGCTGAGGCACGTACACCTATTACCAAATGAATCCGAGCAGCCCATCTTGATGGAGGACAGTTACTGGTAATTAACCCACCGTTTTCTCTTTTCTTAAAGCCCCTTTCCCCCCTCCTCCTTGTGGCCACGTCGTTCACTTTTTCTGGAAAGGGTGAGTGATTTTTGCCTGTCCCGTTGAGATGCTACAGACATTTAGCTAGTCTGTTGTTGTGTATGTTTTCTCAGGAAATGTGTTTGCAGCCCTGGTTGCTTGCTCCTACTTGAGCCATTTGAAATACCGGTGGCACACATTTATCTGCGCACTTCATGATGCTGCGGAAAACATACTGTAACAGTAATGCAGAGTATGTAATGAGCATTCAAAAAGACCTTCCATGCCCTATTTTGCCTTAAACTGTACAGTTACATTGCAAAGGTGAACAGGAAAGTTGCACAGATCATATCATATATATATATAGGGGTCTGGGAAGGTGCAGCCCATCACAGTGGGTAACAGGGACTAGATATTGGGATAGGAAACCACATAACCTCACAGTGTAGGTAGCTGCCATTGGGTCCAATGATTACTCTTCGGTATGTTGTGAGGCACAATGACATTGTGCCATTTGGTGTAACCTCTTGTGAGGGGGGAGAACTTAACAGCATGGGATATTAATTGTAATGGTTTTGTTTAGCTACTTCTATCATATTTTCCAAGATGTTGGTCATTGTGGTGCCTTGAGCAAGAAGAGGAAATGGTACTCATGTTAGCTGTACACCTGTATGTGCATTCTCCACAATAGGAATGCTGTTTGGTTTTCAGGAGAGAGTCCTAGCATTTTATTTTGGTTTTTCAGTCTGGTGTCTAGTGCATAGGTCAGCCACTTGATTTCAAGATAAGAATAAAACAAATGTGTAATTGAAAGCTGGCCACTAATTACGAGTAACATTATTAATGTTGCTTGTCTTTTTTTGTCTTATTTTTATTTTTAGGATTTCTTCTTTTATTCACTAGTCTATGATCCACAACAAAAGACTCTTCTGGCTGATAAAGGAGAGATTCGCGTTGGAAACAGATACCAGGCGGATATAACAGACTTATTAAAAGAGGGTAATTTGCATGATTGCATCAGAATTGTCTAGGTGCCACATTGAAAAAGATCTTTATTTTTTACTTGTTTGAGTGGACTATATGGCTCATGAGGCAAGAGTCTTTCAGATCACGTATGGGTGGACTCCTGCCTGGTCTGTTAGCAGCTAATGTGGTGTTACCGGCTGACAACAATTAGTTGCGTCTTAGTCCAGACTAAGCGGGCGGTTGTCCAGGTCATAAAAGCTGTCGAAAGACATCGGATTAATTGGGTCCTTGGGAACCTATTGTCCCCCCCCCGGATATTTTGAGAATTGCTTAGAGGAGCCCAAATTTTCACCAGGCACATGAAAGCTTTTTGTATGTGGATCAACTCCTGCTCCACACCAGGGGACGCTCCTATTTTTGGGAAAGAGCCCAAATTCTCAGTATTCTGTTACCATGGTTACATATGTGATGGACAGTGATACATTTTAACTTCATGCTGCAGCTTGAATTATCTAATATTTCCAGAGGTTGTTTGGGTCATTTGTAGAATGGAAGACAATATGGAGGTCTTCTGTAAGAATACATTTTTATTTATAAAAAAATATATATTTAAGTATGCAGTATCTTTCTATAGACTTAGTACGGTTTACATGAAGAACAGCTTTTTCTCCATGCTATGGTGAAAGCTTTTGAGACTGTCATGTTTCACTTTTGGTCCACATTTCCTGTCATAGATCAAGTTACAAATTCACTTCTCCATCTGCCACAAAAGTAAAAAATGAACATCAGTATGGGATGGAGTGGATATGAACAGGCTTAAGTAAAGTTACTGGACAAAACAGATCCAGTGTGGTCTGACACACAACTATGGTGTGAAAATTACAGACAGCTTGCAAAAGCAGTGGTAGAGGTGATAGCTATTTATCCAGAGAGCAGTTGCCACAGGTAAATTGGGTAAAAGGTTTTCCAGCCAGGGAACCAGCAAGATAATGTGCTTTAATAGAGAAATGCCTGGCAGTTATGTAACTTTTGGGGTAGCTGAAATACTGAAAAAGAACTCTTCTTTATTTCTGAAAGCTGCTATTCTTAAATGTTCCTCATTTGCATTTCAACTAGGTGAAGAAGATGGAAGAGATCAATCAAAGCTTGAAACAAAAGTTTGGGAAGCATTTAATCCACTGATAGACAAACAGATTGACCAGTTCTTGGTTGTAGCACGGTAAGAAAAGGTGCCCTTTGCTTGGGGGAGAAGCACTCAAGAGCTTTTGATACTTAAAAAAAAAAAAAAAAAAAAAAAAAAAAAAGGTGATTTCTTGTTTCAACACTATTCCTAACCCAAAACTCATGTGGTCTCTCTTCTGGTATGAACTTTCAATAGCTGGTTCACTTGCTGCTTTTTAAGAAAGTGTGTTTCACTTGCTAAATGGGTTACAAGATTGAACAGCTGTTCCCAGTGTCTGAGAGAAAATACAAATAAAATAGAGGAATTATGGACAGCTATATCTTGGGAATTTACTGAAATACCTATTTTAACATTTTGATGTAGTGAGGGTTTTCAAGTAGCATTTGTAAATTATGTAGATGCAATTTGCTTTTGGGTAAAATCTGAAATATCTGTACAGTTGCTAACTGTCCAAAATGTGCATACTTCTTTCCACCTAAAACTCTGATGCCAACCTATCAGATTTTTTTAAAAAAAGTTTGATCTTATTATACCGTTTTCATGAAGATACCATATATTTGAAAGTTTTTCATAGTTGAACCAATTTAATTCTGTGAATCAAAATTTAATACCAACAAGTTAAAGGGAACTGGTGAAAATATCAAATTTCTCATGGTGCTTATCAGATGAGTTATTATAGAGCTGTCTGAAAGCCTGAAAGAAGAGGGTAAAGTGTGAAGTAGTTGGTAGTCAGAAAAAAGGGTGTAGTTAGTGAGCGGACTCAAATGTCTTTGGACATTGAAGTGAGGAGAATGGTTGCAGGTATGAACAGTTAGTGGAGCTTGGTGTGCTCGAAACTTCTGTAAGTTGGGCAGACTATCAGAGAACAGGAACCCTGATGCAGCAAACTGTCAGTTCTGTTACTGAATTGCTTTGCTGCACAGGGATGAACTGAACATCAATGCACATCTTGTTTATCCTTATCCTGGGTACTCTTGCAGGGAACACACAGATAAAGGTTCATTGGTGCATTTTGTTTGCAGATGATACCATCCTGTTTAGTGAGGGGTAATATAGTCGAGAGCAGACGTGGCAAAAATGCAGCTGGTGAGCCACATGCGACTCTTTAAAGGAAAAATGTGGCTCCCAGGAGAGTGCAGCAGGGAAGGACAGCATGGCGGGAGCCAGGGGCGAGAAATCTGCAGTGGTCGGGGACAGCAGAGAGGCGGCGGCATGGTGGGAGCCGGCAGGGGAGAAGCAGCATGGTGAGAACTGGCAGAAAAAAGCAGCATGCTCAGAGCCCAGGGAGGGGCAGCCCTGTGAGAGCCCGCAGGGAAAAGCAACGTGGTAAGAGCTGGGAGGGGAGGAGGAGCAGCAGTCTGAGAGCTTGCAGGGAAAAAGCAGCGCGGTAAGAACCGGGAAGTGAGGAGAGGAGGGGCAGCAGCATCATGAGAGCCAGCAGGGAAAAGCAGCATGGTAAGAGCCAGGAGGGGAGGGGCAGCATTGTGAGAGCCAGCAGGGAAAAGCTGTGTCATCAGGTGCAAAGACATGTCAGATTCTACAGTTTACCCACACAAGATTAACTCTACCCTCCTTGTCTGTATGCATTATGACATAGTCTTTAATTACAACATCACAGGCTTCAGTCATTGGACAAACTGGATGCACACAGAGGCAAAATGAAAGTAGTACCAGCAAGAAAAAGTCTGACCTGAGTGCATGATTTTTTTAAATACTTTCCTTTTTTGATACTGTTTTCTGGGTAAATATTTTTAAAACTGGCAACATAAATTGATCAAGGGCAAGTCTACAATGAACTACAGATAAGTGATGATGATCTAGCAATTTAAACTTAAAATAATTTACAATTGCTTTTCTCTTTTTTTAAAAATCACATGGCATTTCCCGATATTGTAATATAACGCAGAATTATTTCTCTTGTATTTCTATTTTGAGAATTAAATAAGAATCATCAGAAATGACTGAAAATTGGCACGTGTTGCATCCAAAACCACTGACTACTGTCAAAAGGTTATTAAGAAAACCTCTATTAATTTAAAGAATGTTACAAGTACTTACTATGGATCATGGTTCATTTTCAGCATGCAGAATGATTTAGACTTACAATAGACGACCACTACAGAAAACTGGCTTTAGAAAAAAAAATTCCTTAAGTCCATTGAACAAATGTGCCTGAGGCATCAGTATGTCATAGAATCATAGGGTTGGAAGGGACCTCATAGGTCATCTAGTTCAACCCCCTGCTAGAGGCAGGACCACTCCCACTAAACCATCCCAGTCATGGTTTTGTGCAGCCGGGCCTTAAACACCTCCAAAGATGGAGATTTCACCACCTCCCTTGGCAGCTCATTCCAAGGCCTTCACCACTCTCCTAGTAAAAAAAGTGTTTTCTAATATCCAGCCTCAACCTCCCTAACCGCAACTTGAGACTGTTGCTCCTCGTTCTGTCCTCTGTTATTACTGAGAATAGTCGAGCTCCATCTTCCTTAGAGCATCCCTTCAAGTAGTTGAAGGTTGCTATCAAATCCCCCCTCAATCTTCTCTTCTGCAGACTAAATAAGCTTAATGCTTTCAGCCTTTCCTCACAGGGCTTGTGCTCCAGCCCTTTAATCATTTTGGTTGCCCTCCACTGAACTCTCTCTAGCATGTCCCTGTCTTTTTTGTAGTGGGGAGCCCAAAACTGAACACAATATTCTAGATGTGGCCTTACCAGTGCAGAATAGAGGGGAATGATCACATCCCTTGATCTGCTGCTAATACTTCTTTTGATGCAGCCCAGTATGCCATTTGGCCTTTTTGACAGCAGGAGCACACTGGTGACTCGTATCTAGCTTCCCATCCACCATGACCCCCAGGTCCTTTTCTACACTGCTGCTACTTAGCTCAATGTTCCCCAGCCTGTAGCAGTGCATGGGGTTTTTTCGTCCCATGTGCAGGATTTTACACTTGTCGTTATTGAAGCTCATAAGAATTTCTATTGGCCCACTGTTCCAATTTATCCAGGTCTCCCTGAATCCTGTCCTTGCCCTCTAACGTGTCTACTGGTCCCCCCAGCGTGGTGTCATCCGCAAACTTACTGAGAATACAGTCTATTCCATCATCCAGATCATTGATGAAAATGTTGAACAGAACCGGCCCTAGTACTGACCCCTGGGGCACACCACTCGTGACTGGTTGCCAGCTAGATATGGAACCATTGATTCCTACACGCTGAAACTGTTGATCTAGCCAGTTTTCTATCCACCTTATAGTCCACCTATCCAACCCCCACTTCCTTAATTTGCCAGTGAGAATGCTGTGGGAAACTGTATCAAAAGCCTTGCTAAAATCAAGGTATATCGCATCAACGGTTCTTTGTGCATCCAGAAAATGCAGTCGTCTGATCATAGAAGGAGATGAGATTGGTCAGGCATGATTTACCCTTGGTAAATCCCTGCTGACTGTTCCTGATCACTTTATTTTCCTCTAAGTGTTTGAGAATGGATTCTTTGAGAATCTGCTCCATAATTTTTCCAGGGATTGAGGTGAGGCTGACTGGTCTATAATTCCCTGGATCCTCCTTTTCCCCTTTCTTGAAAATAGGCACTACATTTGCTTTTTTCCAGTCCTCTGGCACCTCCCCCGTTCTCCATGAGTTTTGAAAGATAATTGCCAGTGGTGCTGCTATCTCATCGACCAATTCCCTTAGCACTCTTGGATGCAGTTCGTCCGGCCCCATGGACTTGTGCACATCCAGCTTCCTTAAGCAGTCCCTAACCTGACCTTCCGTCACCCGGGGCCTGTCGTCTTCTCTCCCATCTGCGACACCCATGGTAGTGGGCTGGGAGCTGACCCTGCCTGTGAAAACTGAAGCAAAAAATGCCTTGAGCACATCAGCTTTTTCCTCATCCTCAGTCACAAGGATGCCTGCCCCATTCAGTAAGGGACCTACACCATCCCTGGTCCTCTTCTTGTTGTTAACATACTTGTAGAACCCCTTCCTGTTATCCTTTACATCCCTCGCTAGCCGCAACTCCATTTGTCCTTTGGCCTTTCTGACTTTATCCCTGCAGTCCCTAGCAATATCTTTATATGCCTCCTCGGTCATCTGACCAAGCTTCCACTTCCTGTAAGCTTCCTTTTTATGTTTAAGCTCAGAGTGGAGTTCCCTGCTAAGCCATTCTGGGTGCCTTACATGTTTGTTCTTTCTCCTAATTGAAAAGGCAACTTCCCGTGCCTTTAGCAGGGTTTCTTTAAAATATAACCAACTCTCTTGGACTCCTTTCCCCTTCAGATTGGCTTCCCAAGGGATCCTCCCCATCAGTTCCCTGAGGGAGCTAAAATCTGCTTTTTTGAAGTCCAGGGTCTGTGTTTTGCTTCTTTCCTTCCTTCCTTTAATCAGGATCCTGAACTCAACCATGTCTATTGCCTAGCTTGCCATTTACCTCTACCTCCCTGATCAATTCTTCCATGTTTGCGAGCAGGATGTCGAGCGGTGCAATGTCCCTAGTTGGTTCCTCTAGCATTTGTACTAGAAAGTTGTCCCCAACGCTCTCCAAAAACTTCCTGGATTGCCCATGCACTGCTGTATTGGCCTCCCAGCAGATGTCAGGGTAATTGAAGTCCCCCATGAGCACCAGGGCCTGTGATCTAGAAGCTTCCGCTAGTTGTCCATGGAACACCTCATCCACGTCCTGCTTCTGGTCTGGTGGTCTGTAGCAGACACCCACCACAAAATCCCCCTTGTTGCTTTCCGCTCTCAATGTAACCCCACAGACTTTCTATTGGCACGCTTCCACTTCCATAATGGAGCTCTGAGCAGTCATAGAGCTCTTTTACATATAACGCTACTCCTCCCCCTCTTGTTCCCTGCCTGTCTTTCCTGAACAGTTTATACCCATCCATGGCAGAGCTCCAGTCGTGCAGACTATCCCACCACGTCTCTGTTGTTCCTATAATATCATAGTTCCTTGTCTGCGCTAGTATTACCAATTCTTCTTGCTTATTTCCCAGGCTCCTCGTATTAGTGTATAGGCACCTAAGATACCTGGTCGATTGCCCTCCTTTGTCATGTTGATTTCCAATTCTATTACATATACCTCCTTGCATTTTTTCTTGGAGTTCTCCTCCCCCACTCTTCTTGCATATTGGGGCTTCAGTAGAGCACTTAAGACATTTATTTGATTCCCCCCCTCCCATGTTCTAGCTACCTTCTCTTTTATTGCTGGTGCTACAGTCCCAGCACCCCCCAAGTTCCATCCCTTCCCCCAGATCCCCCACATTGTCACTTACCTTTGGGCTTTGGTCTCCTTCCCCCGTTGAACCTAGTTTAAAGCCCTCCTCAATAGGTCAGCCAGTCTGTGCCCAAATATGCTCTTCCCTTTCCTGGACAGGTGAAGGCCATCTCTGCCTATCAATCCTCTGTCCTGAAACAGGACTCCATGGTCAAGGAAGCCAAATCCCTCCTGACCACACCATTTTCACAGCCAGGCATTCACCTCTAGGATGCATCTGTCTCTCTTCAGGTCTCTAGCCTTGACTGGAAGGATCAAGGAGAACACCACCTGTGCTCCAAACTCCCTCACCCTCGCTCCCAGAGCCCTGAAGTCACCTTTGATCTGCTGAGGATCACCTCTCGCAGTACCATTGGTACCCACATGGATAAGAAGCATGGGGTAGTTGTCTGAGGGGCAGATGATTTTTTGACAATCCCTCCGTTACATCTCAGATACGGGCATCTGTTTGCAGAAGGAATTGCTAGTACATTTATTTTATAAGAAAATTTTAATTAATATAACTCAGTCAATTACCAAGATAACTTACATTCACTGCAAAGTTCAATAGCAGCACTATACTTCCACTGATTAAATAGCATTCAACATGTATTTTTCCTTTGTTGTATACCAGTAGTCAAAATCTATTTATATTTCAGTGCAGTCTTCATGAATGACTCTATGGGTATCTGAGCCCATTAGACAAGAGAGTAATTGTTGTGAAGGGCTGAGGATGGACGATTGTGTTGTAAACTTTCTGAAAAAAAATCTCTCACCAATAAAGATCTTACTTTGTATTATAAAAACCAGATATTGATATTTAGAATTTATACAGGCCTGACCTCAAACTGAATAAAATCAACAGGATTTTTCCATATCTTCTGTACATGGACTCCAAAGCACTTACTGAAACAGGCTCTGATCTTGTACTTTATGTCCCCATAAATTCTCATTGATCTGTTGTGATTCTGAACAGTTGAAAAGGTGTCCCTGTGCACATCTCTTCACAAGATTAAGATGAGAGCAGTGTTTTTCCTTCCTATTACTTTCATTTTAAAATTGTTTCTGATTGAGTTCTCAGACCTTTTTGTTTTCACTGTCCATGAGTATTCTAGTGGAAGAAGCTTATTGGTTGAAATGTTGGCAGGGAAGCGGGAGCATGGTCAAGGTTGGGGTGGGGTGGGGGGAGAAGTGTGGCATGGTTGGGGAGAGCAGGGAAGCAGCAATGGAGGTGGGGGAGGGAAGCGTGACATGGTCAGAGAAGCCATAGCATGTTTTGATTTTCTCATAGGCCCTATTGCAGTGTACTTGTTGTTAAAATAAAAGCATGTTTTACAAGTCCTAAACATGATGTGGAATACTAAGAAATGAAAATACAAAGGAGAAAAGTATAAAACTGAACATAGATTACTTTCAGTTTTTGGCACAACTTAACTGCTGTGAAGCATCATATTCCACAATGAAATTCAAAACATTGTGCAATACTTAGAGATCAGCATCTGAGAGAGCTTTTCCCTACTGCATTGACAAGGTACTGCCCAGATTTTAAAAAAACTTGCTATAAACCTGTAGTGTTCTACATCTAGCGACAGCTAAGTTTTTACTGTATAGGCCTAGTTTCATGGTAACCTTAAATAATTATTAGTATCTGACATTAGTAAGATCAATATTTGCCCTATTGTTATGATAAAATTAAAGTGTGCAATGAATTTTTAGCTTAGTAATTTTGGAGTAGTAAAAATACGTGGTTATACGCCTCAGTGTGGCTCTCGAAGGTTTAATAATCAACTTGTGTGGCTCTTGAGTTCCATAAGTTTGGCCACCCCTGGTCTAGAAGAAGAACCTGATAGACCGACCTGGATGCCAAATAAGCCATGGGGGGGGGGGGAGTATGTGCTATGTAATGTGAATAATATGAATACTGAAGAACTAGGGTTGAAACTAGATGGGCAGACAGTGCCAAAAATACAAAGTTGGAAGTATCTGGATTTCAGACTCTGGGGAAACAGAAGATGAAATTAGAGTTAGGATGATAAATGTCTGGCTCAAATGCAGGAACGTAGAATGCGACTAGAAGATACGAGTTGTATTTTCCCTGTTAATCCGTCAAATTTTGGTCGATCCAGTTTTGAAGTATGGCTGTGAGTTTTGGGTAACAAAGAAGGAATAGGAGCAAATGGTAACTTCCACAGAAATTGAGATGGATTAGTGGCATAAACAAGAAAGACTGCCTTTTGTGTATGTTAGAGACAAGCTCAAAGTGATGTCTTTAAATGAAAGGAGGAGAGAATGCAGATTTACATGACCAGAACACAGTTCTGACAACTGTGTGGGTAAGAGTCTAACAGATCATCAAAACAGAGGGGAAAAAGATCAAAACTAACTCAAGGAGAAACGGTGGGATGTCATGTTAGCGTGTGGTATAGTAGAGGATATGGCACTGAAGAGAGCACTTTGGATTGAGAGGACTTGTAGAGAGGACCCCTTTGGAAGCAATTTACACGAGCAAGAAAAAACATGAAGGAATTTAACATGCCAACTAAGATACTGTCGAAGGAAATAGGAAGCAATTGAGTGAATGAAGTGAAAGTAAAGGGAAGTAGTTCTAAAATAAAATACTAATATTTTTAAGAAGCAGGATTGAAAGGGTTCATTCTTACTCTTCTCAAAGTGCATGTGGTAAATGTGGAATTGGGAAGGCTGGGAATGAGGAGGAACCTGGAAACTTAGGGACGTAATGAGGTGGTGTTGCGATTAGTGACATAGTGAGCTGGAGAGGTCAGCATCAATGGTTAGAACTCTCTCTCTCCCCTGCCATTGCTGCCGCCTTTACCCCTGCTATAAATGTAGGACATGCGCTGCAGAATGTGAAACTGTTTAACTGTGAATAGACTGTCTTCTGAAATTTTCTTAGAGGAATTATAATTGGATCACTGCTGTTTCTCCTTCCACCTGTTATCTGGGCAGCTCTCTCTCTTCTCCTTTGTGCCTTCACTTAATTAAAAACTGCTCCTATCTTCATGGAAAGGGTTCTGATGTTCCTGAAACAGGTTTCCAGCTTAAGGCTGATCCAGCACTGTCTAGGGGGCATGGAGACCAGGAAACATCCCAGTGTGATCCCCAGGTGTTTGTGTGTCTCCTCATACGTCCTGCTGTGCAGAAGCATACTTTTGGGCTGTGTGAGCTAAAACAGACTGAAGCAGACATGTCATGTGATGAAAGGACTTTCTGGCCTGGAGCTGGAATGTTTAGTCCTGATTTGAAATAATGGAGAAGAATGGCAGAGCTGTTCACTGTGAGCCTGCTTGCCCCAAACTGTGTGTGTGGATTTTTCTATTCACTTTGCATGCAAGGTTGATGTTCTTGTAATCCTTTTCAGCTCTGTTGGTACATTTGCCCGAGCCCTAGACTGCAGCAGTTCTGTCAGACAGCCAAGTTTGCACATGAGTGCTGCAGCAGCCTCCAGGGACATCACACTGGTAAGGTGGTGTGTGGCTTTTTTTTTGTTTTTGTTTTGTTTTGTTTGTTTGTAAGAGTTTTGAGAGAAATGTGGAATATTCACCCCTGTTACCGCAGTTGGCACAAGGAGAGAGGGCCAGGTGGGTTGCTTTTGTAACAGAGCCTCTTCTGTCTTCACAAAAGAATTCTTGAGACATTTCTCCTCATCTTCAGACCTAGGTAATGCTGTAACTGGATTACTGCAAACCCTTTTTGGAGTTTTATTAGGATGTTTTTTGCCCAGTGCTTCAGTCATCTGGAGGGGTGAATGCACTGAGTACCTGCCTTGGAAAAAAATAAGAATTACTGTGCTGTTTGTAGCATAGGAACTTTGGAATGAGGCATCTGATCCAGTCCATAAAATTCAGGGACTTATTCTAGCCATCTGTGGTGAAAAAAATCAAATCAGAAAACTTGGCTACCAAGCGTAGTCTTCACTAGTAGTAATTGCTGAATTTCAGTACAGCCTGTTCCTTCTTTATTTTTAGTTATTTGTAACAAAATTCAGAGTGGAGATATTGTAAAACGTTAAATGCTAATGATCATAACTAATGAGTCAAAACGGAAAATTAAAGCTGTGGATCAGCTTCCTGATAACAAGATGCATGATTTGTCAAAGAGTCTCCAAAAAGTGGTAGAGCCATTGCTGGAGTTATTTAAATTTAAACAGGACAAAGCACTGTAGGATACATTCATCTGTGCACCAAACTATTAAGAACAGTTAAGTTTGCCCTAGGCAAATAATAGCCAGCTTCAAACCCCCCCAAAACTAGGAAATTGAGTAAAACCTTCACATCTTTCTCTCTCTTCTCACCCCATGCAAGCCCTCAGATAGGAACCACAAGCAATGTTAACTCTGCCTCTGCTCTAGCTTCTGTGGTTTGATTTGGGTAATTGTTGTTGTTTGGAACCACAACTCTTTTTAAGGAATTTTTGGATCTATATTATGTTGCAGTTAGTAAGGTGCATTGATAAGGTTTTTTGCTTTGTTGCTAGTGCTGTTTCTGTTGCTTCTGAGTAAAAGACCAATGACAATAAATTTGAGTTGGTGTGGCATGCCTTCAAAGGCTCCTTGCCTTCCTATCCATCCACAAATATAATCTAACAAGACTTTCTCATTTGCAGTTTCTATGATTCTGCCATCAGATTACTGCTTGGTGGTAGATACGTGGGGAAATTATGGACCTGGGGATCATTTTTTCCAAAGAAAAGCACTATTTTTGGATGACCACTCTATATCCATTTAGTAGGACAATATGGTCAATCTGGGATGGAGAAATTCATAGTCGCATTGTGTCATGGTGGGATATTTTGCCTTTCTAATTACAGCCTATGGGATGTGTGCAACTCCCTTGGCTCTTGTCACTGGGTCACTTCTAAGCACTTGACTTTTTCTGTATGCTCATCTTTTGTTAACTTTATTTTTTTGAAAACTTCTGTTTTTAGTTCCATGCCATGGACACCTTGCACAAAAACGTTTATGACATTTCCAAAGCAATCTCTGCCCTTGTGCCCCAAGGAGGGCCAGTCCTATGTAGGGATGAGATGGAAGAATGGTCTGCTTCTGAGGCAAATCTCTTTGAGGAAGCTCTGGAAAAATATGGAAAAGACTTCACTGATATTCAACAAGATTTTGTAAGTATAAATTGAGGTCGTGCACTTGAATTGTAGCTGTGCTCTGTGACTTCATGTCAAGCAGAGAGTCTGAGCTAGTTTGGCACTTTTCCACCTTGGCTTTTTGTTCCTTTGGTGAACTGAAGTGCAGCCAGCACAGCATGATTTTACCTACCCTCTTTCCTCACTTCTGAAATGAAGGCATTGTACTTGAAAGGAATGGAGATTTTTTTTTTTTTTTTCTTATATAGCCACCAAGAATGGTTGGTGCCCCTCACAGGCACTGACTGGCTTCTCTGTTAGGAGGAATTATAATCTATAGAAGACTTTGCTGAAAGACTTCTGTCAAAAGATTTGTGTGAATATCAGTGAGGCACAAGCTTCTTGTGATGACTCTCTGGCTTTTTCTTCATGTCTCTAGCTTCCGTGGAAGTCCTTAACCAGCATAATAGAATATTACTACATGTGGAAAACTACAGACAGATATGTTCAGCAGGTAAGAGAGTTTGTACAGCCCATTGACTTCTAAGAGGCACTGCTTTTCTTGTTTTCAAAGGAAAAGCGTTGCTGCTTTGAACTACTTCTTGGGTATGAGGCCAGCATGTGGCTTTCGCAATACTTCAAAATAATAGAAATATCTTCCCTGCCACTGAATTCTTCAACTACCATGTAGAAGTCAGGGAAATATAGGTGGTTACCATGTGTGTTCCTTTCATGTATGCTCCTTTATTTCCTGTCCGTGTTAGAGGAGCTTTGAAATGACAGCTTTGGAACTCTTGTCTCCAAGTTGTGTGAAGGGGAACAAAACTAAAGTCTTGGTATGTTACTGTATTCAAGGTCAGCATTAACTTTAGCAGGGAATTAGACAGGAGTTTCTGTGTAGGAGGAAGAGGTGATGGGTGTGTAAAACAATCATGTCTTAGCTAATCCTCACCTCTGCTACATCATGATTCTGAGATTGGAGAACCAAGTGTCTGCTGCTCCTATCAAGGTGCCTCTGTACAGAGTATTGAGGGACAAGGCAGATGCCTTACATTCCTTTAACCCATACCCTAACCAAACAGTTCTGGTCAGGATCCGCTCTCATTTCATCCAGCTTTGTTGAACCATGGAGATGAGTTGGTCCTTTAAATAGAGAGAATATAACCCAGGAAGCATGAAAATGGGTTCTCTTGAAATCTGGTCACTGAAAACTAGCTGTGAGTTGGATTGATTGGCAGAAGGGTCAGTTGCAAAAGAAGTCAAAAACGTAAATCGGTATAAATATTTCTGACATACCCATCACCAAAGTATTCAGTGCTAATATGCTTATTACAGTTTCCAATACAGTAAGGTCCCATGTTGCTAGGTCCTTCCAATGGAAACTTTGTGTGAGGGTAGGTGACTGGCCTGGAGCTGTAGCCCTGTAATGCAGCCTGTGCCATTCCTTTTCAGAGTAGAATGCCACTTTATTTCTACTGTGATACAACAGGGGGTGCCAGCCAGATTACATAATGCACACATGCATGTAGTACTGGAGGCGCGATATGTGTTGATGTCCTCAGCCATCACTGACTGTCAGCTAACTTTCTGTGAGCAAGATACAGACTGTCTCCCCCTCCTCCTCCTCCAGCGAGATAAGGAGTTAAGTACTAGGAGCTTGGCACAGTGAACAAAGCTGGTGTGATGGGACAATGCTGCCAGGAAGCTATCCTTTTTCTTTCTTTCCCTCTCCCCTTCCTGTGGGCACCATTCACACAGCGATTAGCTGGCTGCTTTTTTTCAGCCATGTGCGACTATAGGTTATGGGGGATAGCACAATTCCCAGTACTACTGTGAAGGTAGCAGCTTGGAGGGGAATTTGCTTGTCTAACCTCCTTTGTGCGTTACTCTTGGATTAGTCAGTTCCTGAAAGGGTGACTCCCCTATGAGACATCTTTTAACCAATGTAAATTGAGCTGGCCTCTGCCTAGTTTATTAGGGTCAGATTCATAATCCGTCTGATCTCTCGTGCATCACCAGTCACCAACACTGCCCAGCATCCATGCACTAAACCCATGAATCGAAATTAGATCAAAAGATTACAGTTTGCCGTAGGAGACTAAAGTGTTACGTGTGAAAGGCAGAGAATAAGAGGTACCAAGGAGCACTGATGCCTGAGGCCCCACAGTGGCAGGGGAAATGGTGAGATATACCTAGACAATCTGGGCAATTGACATTCACCCAAGTGCTGCAGAGGAAGGTGAAGAACATCCAGGGTTACCACCAGCCTCGGGTCTAAGCCTTGATCTTAAAAATTTCCAGTGTTTTGTTTCTACATGATTTACAGACAGGAGACCCTTTTAAATGGGGTGATATTCCCATAACATAAACACTGTTTTGGGACAGTCTCTGATATAGGCATAGCCTCTCCATTGGAACAAAAAATCCCATCACATTCTCTGAAATGGAGCCACCGTTCAGGAGAGTGAGTGAACAAGTTGTTGTAGCATTTCAGGTATATGCTGGTTGGGTACATGCTAGCAGAGGACAAGCATAGAATGCTTGGCTTTTGTTTGTATGCATAAACTCCTATTGGATTAAAAGAGGGGTGTTCTTTATGGGAGGTTATCTGATTTTGTAATTTGGAAATGGATTGGTTGAAGTCACAGAAAACCATTTTTGGTTTTCAGTGGGTATTTCTGTGTTGGGAAGGGAATACGTGATAGCTGTGCCAAGAATGAGTTTGTCCTCTTCATTAAAAGAACTATTGCTAGACTTATCTAAAATGGATATGACTGTTTGACTTTTATTCATTTAATTTTTACTTCAATTTTTTTCTTGTGTTTTAAGAAACGATTGAAAGCAGCAGAAGCAGAAAGCAAACTAAAACAAGTGTATATACCCAACTAGTAAGTATCTCTTTTCTTATTGATGAATGTCCTGTTTCATTATTGAGGCTTGATATAGAAGCCTTTTCCAGGAAGTATGGAGCACCAACTATATTTGTAAAACTGCAGTGGAGCAGCCAGAGAATGCCCATGTTGGAAGAACTAATTGCCCAGAGTAAGTAGCTGTGTGAGGAGGAGACCTGGGCTTGAAGAATAAATTAGCCACGGTCTGACATGGATGTATGTTCACCATCTGCAACCTAAACCCAATAGCTCCACCATCTGTTTTGAGTCCAGGGGAGGGCATTGTATTTTAACAAACTGATAAGAAAATGACAATTGGTAGCTGTTTTGTACAGCCTGCTGGCCAGTGGATTGAATGGATATGTAAATATTGTCTCTGTCCTTGTCAGTTTCTGACTGGTGTGTTGCTTACTAAACATGTTGGGCAGAGAGGTGGCTCTTGAGAGCCAGGGAGTACATGGCAGAGAGAAAAGCATGGTTCCTCTGAATGGAGCTGGCTTGGACTGTGCAGCCACTGCTCTTCCAAGAGCGGTCATACTGCCACTTGCACATGCCTGGAAGGCACAGCTAAGTATCTGTCTTGCACAGACTGACTACTCCTCAGGCAAGGAGTGCTTTAAACAGTGCTGGTGGGTCTCTCTCTGGTGCTCCCGAGGTTAAGGTTGTCTCTTGCATGAATTCATTATGGGTTCAGTGCCTTTTTGAAGTCTCTCCACCTGCATACAGCACATGGACACAGGGTTGGCCATAGCTTGGCCCTTAGCATTTCTAAGCCTTTTTTTTAAATAAAAGATTGTTAGACCTGGAGTGTAATGGGCAAAAAGGGGTTGCTAATAGTTTCCAAATAACTATAGGTCTTGTCTTCCTCTAACTTTTGTTAGCAGGTCACTCATAGAAGCATTGTTTCCTACTGCTTTAAGTTTAATTCTTAAAATCCAGTGCAGTGTGGTTTCTGGTGCTTCCTTTTGGAGTCGTGTTCCTCAGATTTGTATAAACTATAGCTAGGAAGTGTTCTTTGGCAAGAAACTCTCTATCCCTTTCTTAATTTCTTTCCATTACTTTCAGATTTGCTCCCATGTGTGCTACCCTAAATAATTCCTCTCCCTTGTTTTATGTTAATGTTCTTCAAATGGCTAAGAACTCTCTTCCTACATCCTTCTAACAGAGCTAAGCCAACATTTACATGCTTAGCTTGCAAGTCAATCCCTTGATGATTTCTGTTGCTACCTTGAATTCCTTGCAACATATCAGTATCTGTGTCAGGTGCCATAATGGAATATAATATTCAGAATGAAGTTCAGTAGATTTTTTTTCTCACATTATTCAGTGGTAATGTCTGTCACAGAAACTGATGCTATTCAGGGTGACAAATTGGATAATCAACATACAGTACAATAAGACAGCAAAACAAATGTCATTTTGGACTACAGCTGCAAAGAAGGATATTAGCAGGAAACACAGATAATTGAGAGGGAGAATAGCTCTCGTCACATAATAAATCCTAATTTTCTCTTTGTGTGTAGGTTTGCCTTTTTCCCTCCATTTTTTTCCAGCCTCAAACAGACACTTGAAGTCTTTATTTATAATGACCACTGGAATCCTGCTGTGTGAGAGATGTCTGTACAACTCCTTTACTTGTAGGCTCTTATTCTTCTGATTGTAATGTGCTAAGAATTTTAAATACAGTGCCCCTCATTCATTCAGGCCTGATTCTCTTTATCAGGGCTGTCATCTCAGTGCTCACGCAGTGGGGCTGCACACTTCAAAGCCTGCTTTTGCAGTTCTGCTTGCCCAAGCGGGAAGAGAGGCCTGTTCTTGGGGCTTGCTGGGCAGTCAGAGCTGGTGGAAAATTTCCTTCCAGAACACTTTTTGTTTGGAAAACTCTGCTTAGATGGAAGAAATGTTTCGTGTGATTGCCCATTGTGTCAACCTCCCACAGAAAAAAAGCAGGTAGGGTGGTAATAGTGTCTGACTAGCTGTTTCCTCTCAGCCCAGGCTTCTGTACCTCCTGGCCAGCTTGAAATCCAGGGAGCTGGGCAGCCTGGAGAGGTGCAGCTCAGGGAGTCAAAAAGCCAGAAGACTGCCAAAAAATTTTCAGTTCCCCTGAAATGGAAATTTGTCAGAATGGTTCCTCCTGTGAAAGGCTTTAGGTTTTTAACTTTTCATCCCAATTTGGGATGAATAATTTTCTCTCTGATCAAAGTGTTCATGACTCAAATTCCACTTTATAGCCAGGTCTGCCCATCAGCTAATATGGGGAAGGCTTTCATGCTCTATTCCATACCCTGCTGCTTACCCCAGCACAAGAACTCCTGTCACCTGGTGGTGAAGTGACAGGCAATGGTTGGAGGAGTCCAGCAAAAAAACCAAGCCAAAACAAAGAGTCTTGTGGCACTTAAAGACTGACAGATTTATTTTTCGCATGAGCTTTTGTGGGAGAAAGCAGGAACCGTCAGCTCTGCTTCATGAATGCCTTTTGGCACTCCCACTACGCTCAATACTAAGGGGTGAAGTCATGGGTGACTCAAATGGGAGCATGCTGTCATTTACACAGTGAACCTTGAAGCAGATGTAACACATGCCATCCTTCTTTTCTGACCTCCTCAGCAAGTGTCTGGAAAAGCTGCAATCTTGTATGCAGTCCTCTTGTCTCCCCCAAGTGCTGTTACTTCCTATATGTCAGGTATCAGACTGTGACCATGCCAGTTATTGATGGATGACATCTTCCCAGCAGTGATCTCATGCTTATTCTGGTGGGTTCTCACTATGGTTGGATGCTGGTTCATTAGGTGATGGCAGGTGTGGAAGGAATTGTGTTAATCTGGCTCCACTCCCACTGTAGTAATAAATGTATTACAGATCCCAAAATGCATGTAAACCTGGCCTGGTATGGTATGGGCCGGTGCCCATTTCTGTTTGAGGGTTTAATAGTAACAATCCAGGTGTGTGTTGCCTTAGAGTTGTCACGTGCTTGAAGGCTGATGCAGGGCCCACCCATCTAGAAGGAAGTCAAGCTAATTAGTGTTTGACCACGGAGAACAATCTAGCAAACCCTTAGGGCATGTCTGCTCTGAAGAGCCAGACCAGCGTCTGTAGACTTGAGGCAGGTCTTCACTGACAGTGGCAAATTCGCCACCATCAGTTCAAACTTCCTAATTGACTGCTTGGGTCTGTGAAATGCACTCACCTGATCAGGAAGTTTGATCCTATACCACCACTCCAGCAACTGGGTAGCACAGAGTCAAAGAGAGGCCCACTCCCTTTGACTCAGCACAGCGGATGAGCTGGGAGTTAACCTGCATATCTCAGTTTGAATGCCTGTATTAAGTAACTTGAGTCTCTCAGTTCAACTGCTGCCAAAAAGACCAGATGGTGTAGACCTGCCCCAGTCTCTGAGACTCACTGCTGTGGGTTTTTTGTTGGCTAGGTTGTTTCGAATGGGTGAGTGTACACTCAGTTAGCTCAGGATGCTTTTCTCTATGTCTCTGAGCACTTCAGCTGATGAGATCCTGGCTTCCTTCCCTGGTGAGAATGGGAAAGGCATTTTGAGAGAGGGTAGGAAAAGAAATAGAGCCAAGTGATGGTGCACTGTTAACTCTGGGATTCTTAAATGGCTCCCATTACCCTTGAGAAGCACTTTTACTGTCTTTAATATCTTAGCTGCACAATGCCCTGGTGGGTGGGGCAGTGCAGTTATCCCTATTATACAGGTGGGGAATTATGCATGGAGAGACTATAGTGAAATAGCAAGTTGAATCTAGGTCTTAAGAATCCCAGAAAAAGCCCCCTACCACTGGACCAGACTTGCTGTCCTCTGGGAGGCATCCGATTATGGGAGAGGCATCCGTAGTAGAACAGGCCGAGGTAGTCCACTGTTTTATAATGCACAGTTGTTCCTTCCCAGATACTATTCTGTATCTGGTATGTCTGTCGAGTGAAAGAAGGAATGCAAAAGTAAAGGGCAAAATCAACAACATTGAAAGACTTTAAAAATGAGACTATTTCACTCGTGTGTCAGAAGGGCTAAAGAGTTATTCCTCCAGGAACTGCAGTGATGCCACGCTTCCAGTATGTAGTCTATTATCTTGTCAGGTTGCTGCATACTGGGACTGAGAAAACGAAAAAAGACAGAGGTTACAGCTGGCAAATAATAGGATGTTTTGTTACTTTTATTTTTGCATTAGTTTTCTTCCTAACAAAGGGAGGTCTTGAAATTGGTCTTGCTCTTCAGCAAGAGCTATTCATATTGGTGTATGTATTAAATAAATTCAGCATGCAAATGATCTTGTTTTGAAGTGATTCCATCTCACCATTCTACCACCCACCACTGTCCATTAATGATCCCATTATAGCAAGAGATTTTACAGAAATGGTCCTTCAGATGAGATTGGAAGACTTGGCATGTAGAAGCAGTATGCTTGTTTCAGAGGCTGCAATTAACTATGAGAGGGAGATGGAAAAGGAAGCTTTATTTCATATGCAGGAAATGGAACTAGAGAATAGAGAACTAGGGAGACAGGAGACAAGTCTATGTACGAACTGAAAAGTGGGAATGACGTTTTTGTGTCTCTGATATGTTTTCCTTCCTTATAGTCTCCTATATCTGCAGTTTTGGGAGAGATGTGTAGTAGCTGTATAGAAAGTAAGACTTAATATGAAAAATTCAAACATCTCCCTTTTTCTGCAACACAGAATACTATTTTAAATACATAAACTCACTTACTGTTACTTTTATTACAGTTTAATTAAATGTTAGCAGTGCTTGTGGATCAACATGTTAGGTGGATGCTTGTCATTTTGTTGCCACTTAAGTATAAATGAAAGAAGGCAATATTTTGGTTCATAAACAGTTTTAAAAGGGATAGCCGTGTTAGTCTAGTCCAGTGAAAAAACAACAAGGAGTTGTGTGGCACTTTAAGACTAACAGATTTATTTTTTGCATGAGCTTTCGTGGGAGAAGATCCCACTTCCTCAGATGCTTCGAAGATGGGTGGACTTACAGAAAGGAATGAAACTAAATGCAGGGGGGTGTAAAACATAGGATCAGGTCTGAGTTTCATTCCTTTCTGTAAGTCCACCCTTCTTCGAAGCATCTGAGGAAGTGGGATCTTCTCCCACGAAAGCTCATGCAAAAATAAATCTGTTAGTCTTAAAGTGCCACACAACTCCTTGTTGTTTTTTCTTAAACAATGACAGTCTTGTTGTCAAGGATGACAACAAAGATGCTACTGTCAGCTCGTTCTGTGTAGTTAATGCTTCAAATTACAGTTGAATGGCTTTTATTGATTGGTATTTGATGTTCCTCCTTTCTTGGTTGGTCACTCACTTGTGCAGACATGGCATTTCTCTATTTCAGAACTGAACCAAGCAGACTCTTCAGTAGTAAGAGGAAGTCGTATCTCAGTCTTATTTGCTTTCTCCAGGGAGAGCATCACTTGCTCTATCTTCTAGTATCTGTCTGTGGTGGTATACGTGTTTTTAGCAAGTTGTATCTGCAGGGCAGGATATCTGAAAATAGCACCATTAGGGTAGGAGAATGGGATCTGGCATGGTTCCTCAGTCGCTGGCTTGAAGATCTATATTATCAAAAGAGGTTAAACAAAAAAAAGCAAGCAAAGGATATGGTGAAAATCTAATTTAATGCCACATGCAATCCCTCATTTATACTGCTTTCTTCTCTTAATGCCTATCCGAGACACTCAAAGCCCATTCACAAACAAATAATTTTGGAGTACGGAACCCCTGTGAAGGAGGAAATCTCTCCTTTTCAGGTTGGATCGGGGCAAACGTGAGCCTGGAAATGGTGGAAGTATTTGCAGTCAGTGTCCAGGCCAGGGCTTGTACCGAGGTCAGAGCCCAAATCGTGTGTTAGGATTGTGTAAAGAAGCAATGTTCTAATCAAGCTGAGGTCAAAGCTGGGAATTTATGAGCCAGGAGCAGAAATGGTCATGGTAGCTACAGAGGATGCATGCTGTTGCCTGGACACTTCCTGAAATGCCCCTTGGATTTATGTAGGGCAGGAAACCAATCAGGAGCTATGGGGCTCCTGTCTGTCAAACCCTGAGGCAGAGTTTCTCATGATCTGTCCACAGCATGTCATGGGAAATGGCATACAAGCTGATTACGGCTGTTGTTGGGTAGCAGCCTGGAGGTGTTTTAGCTGCATGGTCGTTCTTTGGGCTTGAGTTTTTCCCCCCCCCCCCCCCAAATGTGGCCTTACATTACCCCTTCCAGGCAGTGCCCCCTGCTTGCCAACATTTGTGCCACATGAAGGATGCCCCAAGTCTGGTAAATGAGACATTCCAAGTGTGTGTGTTGCAGGGGGAGTTCCACGTTTCCTAGAAGTGTCCTTCTGGTTTGTCCCTCAAGTCCAAGGCTAGGAAGATAAAGCTCAAACTGTTAGCCATGGAATTCTCTTGCAACTATCCTGTGAGCCAGGGTAGGAGACAGTAACAACCCCCCCCCCCCATATCTCTCTCCAGATTGATCCAGCACTCCTCCAATCTCTCAGTATGTTCCTCCAAGGAAGGGGAAATCTGGGAGACTTCACAACCAGGAAGAGGGGTGTAAACTCTTGCTCTAAGAAGCCAGCTCCCCATCACAGTCCTTGGTCTTTGAGGATACCACGGAAGCCAAGGACACACTCTGGTAGCAGCAGGCCTGCGGAGCTCTGGAGATCCAAGAACAGGAATGCAACTCTTATAGGGCACCTATGCCATGCTCACTAAGAAGGGCACAGGTTTACCATCATTTGACGCTGCTATTGGTGCCAAAACATCCTGCTCAGCCATTGCTGCCTTTGCATGTCTTAATCCAGCATTCAGGACTGGTGCCAGGAGCTCCACGGGGGTACATGTGCAGTGGTACCCTAAGTAAAGAGCATGCGTTGTCATTGGACCTCTCCGATGACTGCTGTATGCCCATCATCATGGGTATTGTCTGCTTCAGTTACAGAGAACTTGCCTATAGCATCAGCACTGGAGTTCTTGGCAATGCAGGAGTCCGTGCTGTTGATGGGTATTGAGTATTTCGTGGTATTGAGACCTTGGTCTCCCAGTAGCTGTTCCATGGAAAAGGATTCTTTCATCCTCAATGGCTGTCGACCCATGGGAGGATGTGGAGGAAGCCGACTTGCAGTTGGTTTGCTTGATTTCAGTGGGGATGTCCTTTGTGCAGGGAGGATGATGTGCGACATCAGAGAGTAGAGTGCCATCTCCTGCCGTATATGCAGGCCCCCAAAAGACTTGCCATGTCATTCAGAAAGTCTTGGAATTGAACCCAGAGCTTCTGTGTTGCAGCCCAGTGTTTTAAGTACATGTCTAATTCGTTACGAGTCCATTGAAGGATGTGGCAAAATGAAGGTTAGTAAATAAGTCTAATTCTGCATGTTGGCCTGGAGTATGATGCTCTCTACCCTAAATCCACAGGGATGGTATGGAGCCCTTGACCTTTAAGACTCTTCCTTTTGTGTCTCTCCTAAAAAAAAAATAAAATTGCACAGCAAATACTTTTGAATTGGATGGGGAAGACTGCTTTCTCTACAAGGTGTTCCCATTTGCAGTCTCCGAGGACTCAGTTTACACCTTTTACTCTGCAGTTCTTTCATACTGAAGTGACAGTAAGTGCTCATTTCAGAAGAGCAAGCTTGGAATCTCTGAATTAAAATGCCTCGGCTCTTCTCTCAGGGCTGGTTCAAGCTTGCAGGTTTCCTACAGAGAGAGGGTATTTGAAGAGGCAGTCTTCTGAAGGAGAAAGGAAGGTTACTGTGTCCCTGCAGATCCACCTAGCCTGTCCCTCCTTCCTCTCTTGTTTGGAGGCTTCAGTAGAATTTATTCAGGCAGAGAGGCACAGAGGGATGTCAGTAGATGTGGCCCTTTTGTCACCTAGATTAGTGTTTTGGGATCAATATGCAAAATTTACTCATGACCAGAATAGTTGACTGCTTTTAAGTTGTTCTGATACTGCTGAGAAATAGCATGTGACTTCTGCTGTATAATCTGCAGAGGAAGTGTGTTCAGAGAACACTATACTGGTAAGTAATCTTCCTGGTTTTGGGATTCAGAGAAATGGGAGAAATCCAAGTCTTCAATTTTAATCTTCTGGGCCATATTTTTTTTGAGTTCATTTACAAATGTTACATATAATAAACAATTCTTTTCCTTTTGCTTTTTGTTTTTAAGTAACAAGCCGAACCCCAACCAGATCAATGTAAATAATGTCAAGCCAGGAGTGGTAAATGGTACAGGAGGACAGGCACAGAATGCGGGAGCAGGACGAGCTTGTGAAAGCTGCTACAGTAAGTGATTTGCAAATGTAGGAATTCTGCAAGAACCTCAGAAGTACTCTAGCATTAAGGTTAAAATAAAACTTTAGTGAGCTACAGTGGTGGAGGGCGGGAATAGATAAATTTACATTTGCATAAATGCTTCTAATTTTTTAGTGGCTGGACTTTTTGTAAATAACTGAGAGCTGATGTTTCCTGTGGAATAATAGATAAGATTTAATTGACTGGAGAGGCCTTGTTGATGGTTTTTGGTTTTATAATGGTAGTGGAAAGTTCAAAGAGGGTGGCTACTAGTCATGATACTGTAACGAGTAAAATTACTTGAGCTAATGTCACTGTAAGGGAGAGAAGGTGGGCGAGGTAATTTCCTTTTCCTTTTTATAGGATCATCTTCTGTTACTGAGATAGAAAAAAACTTCTGATTTATACAGAGCGGTCAGCTCAACAGCTTGTCTCTCGCCAACAAAAACTGGTCCAGTAAAAGAGATTATCTCACCTACCTTGTCTTTTTAATATTGGGGACTGAGGTGGCCACAACAACACTACATAAGGTCAATATAAAACATTTAATGATAACAATGGTAAAACTTTTTTTAATTTTCCTTGTTTCTGAAACACTCGTGATCTACTGTTATTGTGAAGCCGAACTATCTCTCTCCTTTGAGATGGTAAAGGTGCTTGTAGAGGCTATGAACACTGAAAATCAGTTCTGTTTTAAGAATATATTTATTTTCACCTCTATCTCCAGCCACACAGTCTTACCAGTGGTATTCTTGGGGTCCCCCTAACATGCAGTGTCGCCTCTGTGCATCCTGTTGGACATACTGGAAGAAATATGGTGGCTTGAAAATGCCAACACGATTGGATGGTGAGAGACCAGGACCAAACCGCAATAATATGGTATGTGCATCCAGCATAAAATAATATGATCTATACATCCAATATGGGCAGCTTGGTATTGCTGGACAGGGAAGAGAGTGCTTGTATGCATTTAAGAGTAATAGGGGAAAATATCCCTTGTAGCTGTTGCACATCAAACACACAACTATTTACAGTCTAACCCAACAGAATCATTAATCAGATCGTGCCTTTTTTGACATAAGAGTCTGACTGCAATATTTGGCATGGCACCTTTGACCATGTATAGTTCAGTATATAGCAAGGCTACCGTTCAGGACACTGAGTGCTTAAATTGGTCCCTATTAAAGAATAGGCCTGAAGTTTTAAGAAATGAATGGTGATTAGGAAAAGCAGTAGCTGTTCAGAAGGGCATGAGTGGTTGTGTTGTGTTCTTAACTAGTTGAATCATCTCTCTTAATCTCTGCCTCCCTGTCTTCCCTTCTCCTCCATCTCTGTGCGCTTTCTGTGTCAACTCCCAAGCTCCTATCTCTGTCCCTGGAGTGTTTCAGAGACTGCTTAGAAGCAAATATTTTACTTTGAGTGAGGATCTGCCTCCTTCTTCTCACCCTTAAAACATTTAGTAAAGAGAGAGTTAGCCAATTCTACAAGTCATTCCTATGTACTTAGTGTTCACTGACACAGAATTTTGGTGTTCTGCAAATTTCTAATAAAAAAAAATCAATTATCAACAGTAAAAGTGCTTGTGCTTTTTTCCTTTTCCCAGAGTCCCCATGGAGTGCCAGTTCGAAACAGTGGTAGCCCCAAGTTTGCCATGAAGACACGACAAGCTTTCTATCTACACACAACAAAACTGACCCGGATTGCCAGACGCTTGTGTCGAGAGATCTTGCGTCCTTGGTATGCGGCAAGACATCCCTACCTGCCCATCAACAGTGCAGCAATCAAAGCAGAATGTAAGTATATAGCCAACTGGTTATATACTTAATAAGAAATTGGGAAACCAGAAATTGAAAAAAATTCCTTTTTTAGGAAAGACTTGAGTAGCTCTTTCAAGAGGTTTGGAGCTAAACACAGATAAACTGGTGTCACTTATTACCTTTTCAGAAACGACCTAACTCATCACATGATTGTGTGTTAACAGGTCTGAAAAAGATCAGGTTTGTTTTTTTTTTTAAATGTCCCGTTTCCCAGTATGTAGTGCATTCCTTTGCCTGTGTACCACAAACATACACCTAATTTGCAAACATCCTTATTTACTGGAAAGCTCTTCAGAGAAGAGCTATTTTAGACTCTTCCCCAGGGCAACATTCCACAAGATATGATCTGGACTTACTCTGCTCACTTCTCCAGCCAGGGGTGCCATTTATACTGCTTTGCCAGACTCTCAGACTCTAGCAGGCAAAATCGCTACCAGCTGAATTACATGAGTGCTCTGGGAAAGTCACTTATAAATTGTATTGTAGAGTGACACCAGTGAAGTCCCAGTCCCAGCCTTGTTCCCCAGAAATGTGCATCTTGTACTGCACAGCAACCTCATGGACAGTGCAGGCTCATAGAAAGTCTGACATTTCATCAGTGGAAAATAAGATATACCCAAACCCTGTTACCGCAAGTGGAGGTTCCCAAAACTTCTATCCTGACACCCTAGTTTAGATAAAACAAGTTCATTCACTACAGAAAGATAGATTTTTTTTTTTCCAGTCATTGCAAGTAATAGAGTATAAAGGTCAGAATTGGTTACACAGAAAATAAAAAAAACCTAATGCCTAACTTAAGTGAAAAGCAAAAAGGTCTCTATGCTTCAGTCAGGACCCCTGCCCAAGTTCAATAATGCTTCCTTTATTTTTCAAATGTTGTAACTTCCATAGTAGAGATAAGAAGGGTGATTTTTGGGAGCCTTTGTTTCTCATTCTCGTACCTCCTTCCCCTCCCCTTTGAAGATTATCTTCAGGAATGGTTTGGTCAGGAGTTGGCAACCTTTATAAGACTGGGGACCCCCTTTGGAAGGAGGGGGGGAAAAGTTTGCAACCCCCCTCACCCGGGGGGAGCCAGGCACTGCTGCTGTGTGTTGGCACCTCCGTGCAGGGCAGAATATGGCCCGCGCTGCGCTCCTGTCAGGGGAAGAGGGCTACTGTAGCCATGGCCCCCTCCCTCTGCCTGGGAGCTGCCGTGGCCATGGCTCCCTCTGGGGATCTGGAAGCTGCTGCACCCATGGCCCCTTCCCCCTGCCCACTGAGTGTTCCCTGCCCGTCAGGCCCTTCTTCATCCCCTTTCCCCCATTACCTGGCCCCTGGAGTTGGGGGCACCTGGCCACCCCCTAGCCTGCTCTCCCTGAGCACATGCTCAGGGAGTGGGAGTTTTAAGAACTCCCTGCCTGGACGAAGCTCCCTGCTGGCTGGAAGCCTGGGTCTCCATAGCAACCAGAGACCCTGGCGTTGTCCAGGCCCAGCTCCCAACCTTCCCGCGGACCCCGTGGAGCCACACTGCGGCACACCAGGGATCCATGGACTACAGGCTGGGAACCTCTGGTTTAGGTGTTAGCTTGTCTTTTTACATGGAAATCTCCAGCTGCTCCATTGCCAATATAAAAAGTTCTTGCTCATGTCCTCCTTCCTGCTGAAGGATGGCCATGTAACCAGGTGGTAGTCCATAATGGTCCATTTGATTATTTCAATACGTGGCCATGCTATCAGTATGTCTCTGAAGTACTCGTCTGGGCTGCTTTTCTAACACTGGAATGTTACAGCAATGTTATACAGTATAAACTTAAAATGTGTGGCAATACTAAGTGAAGTTATCATGGCAGTAGTGTTCAGCGAATTATGAGTTTCAAAGTGACAGCTCACATGGTATACTTGTATAAAATTTATCTTGGTCTTGTAAAAAGGATGGATGGCATCACACTAAGTTAATGTCAGAGATTCCACTCCTTTTCAATAAGAAAATAAATGTTTTCCCCAACCCTGATGTTGTCTTTGCAGGCACAGCACGCTTACCAGAAGCATCAGAACATCCTTTATTGTTAAAGCAAGTTGTTCGAAAGCCTTTAGAAGCAGTACTCCGATATTTAGGTAAATATGCTACTGGCTAATTCTCTTAACTGCATGTTTTCATTCTTGTGGAACTAGAAACCAGGGGCTGGGTTAAACTGACCTGGAAAAATAGGATCCTCTTCCCCAAAATTTTGCCTCTCTAAAATCAAGTGTTAACTAAATCTTTAATAGACTGTTATTTCCTTCTCTGGAACAGGAGAGAGGCTGCAGGGTCTATTTTAAACTTTTTCTTCATCAGACTACATAGAAAGATCTGGAGGCTCAGCAGCCTTTTACCCATCCTCCATCCCATCTCAGAAACTCCTCTTCAGCAGTCATGAGGCAGCCTCCTTTCCTGGTGTCTTGGTGGGCCTGGGTGAGGGGGGCTTTCTGCTTACATTTCCTCAATGTAATCAGCTGGGTACACCTGTCTGGTCCACAGTCCTGCAGTCTTAATGTAACTCCTACAGTGGGGTCCTCTGTGCCACCCCTTCTCAACTCTAAAAGGCCTCAGAGTACAGAGGTTTTTCCATGAAGCACTGACAATAAGTGCTTTTGCAGGAGTTCCAGAAGGAGCCTGGAGCTCTGCTCTAGGCATCTCCTCAGCACCCCATTCACTGCACAGTAGCAAATGCTTGACAAGGATGTGGTGAAGTCCTGGAATGGGTTCCCTAAGGAGGTGGTGGAATCTCCATCCTTAAAGGTTTTCAAGACTGGCTTGATAAAGCCCTGGCTGGTATGGTTTAGCTTGGGTTGACTAGATGGATTCCTGAGGTTCCTTCCAACCTTCATCTTCTATGATGTCAGCATGCAATAGAAAATGAGTGGGAGTTTATTTGCTTGGCCTTTTTAGGCCTTTGGGAGTAAAGATTCTGCAGCGGAAGAGGTTGAAGTGCAGCAGTTATGGACAGTGGGAGATTCTCACACCAAATAGAACCTCAGTTTTTGAGGTCTCATCTGAAAGCAAATGCCTCAATGGGGTGGTAAAGATTTCAATGCAGCTTTTAGACAGGAACAGAGAGGAGGGTGTCAGGACTGTTCTCCTTTTGATGTGACTATCTTCCGGCGTTCCAAAGCGGTGGCAGTGTTAGTCTAGTTCAGAAAAACAACCAAGGTGTCTTGGGGCACTTAGACTAACAAATTTATTTATCACATGAGCTTTCACAGGAGAGAATCCCACTTCTATCATTCGCTTGAAGATGGAGAGCTAAAGTGTCTGAAGTGGGATTTTTTTCTCCCACGAAAGCTCATGTGATACATAAATTTGTTGTCGAAGTGACACTAGACTCCTTTGTTTGTTTGTTTGTTTATCTTCAGAAGTGTAGTACTACTTCTTGCTGTTATAGAGTTCATAGTTAGGACTGAGAGAGAGCAACTCATTTTAAACCCCATGTTTTCGGTTGCTTGCAACTTCTCAACATCTTTTTCTTTGGCACGCCTATGCTTGATCTCTGCCTCAGTCAAAAGGTTAGATTTAATTCTGTGTATGTTCTTGATAGTTTTCTTTCAAGGCTTCGACGGCTTGGCCACTTAGGAATTGCATTTGTACAATAATGATGAAATTGGCAGTTTCATAACTTCGTTGTAGCCTTGGGGTGTTGCATGACTTCTTCAAGATGGCTTCTAATGTAGAACAGCCTAGAAATTACCCAGAATTAGTGAAAGACAATTTTGGCAAAGGAGACAAAACTGCTGTCTATCTCTTATTTTAGGATTATAGTGCTGTAAATACCATGACACAGGTTAAACATCTGTAATGGAGTTGAATTCAGCAATCTGTTTACAATGCTTTAAGTAAGTAGTAATCTTCTGTTTAGGCTTACACTTGGGGCCTAAGTCGGTGGTGATATGTACAGCAATTTGCGTTTAAACCTCTCTTCAATAAATTAGATTCTCTTGTCTTATGAGGAGAGTACATTCAAGTCAGCAGAAGGCAGTTTGAACATAACGGTGAGAGGGGTGTTTGTGTTTGGATTTATAGTCTCTGTGTATCTACTAATAAAAAATAACACACTGTTTTACAACAGAGTCTCATCCATGTCCTCCGAAACCAGACCCTGTAAAGAGTTTGTCCGGTTCCCTTAACAGTCTGACTCCTGCCAAGTTCACACCTGTCATAAACAATGGATCCCCAACTATCCTGGGGAAAAGAAGCTATGAGCAACACAATGGGATGGATGGTAAATATTCTTTAGTACATGTATGGTGTTATCTGTTGGGTTTCTTGTGTCTTTTAGCTAAGTGCTTCTGTTAACTTTCATTTCGGTTCGGGCAGTGGGGCTGCATCAGCCCTTATGCCAGAGGAGAGTGTGGATTTTATTTTAGGGGCCTTGACTGTTTTGAACAAAGAAGGAGAAACGTGGTTTATTTTTCTCTTCTTGCAAAAGCTGATTTTGTTTTAATTTGCTTGTGCAGGTAAGAGTGTGTATGGGCCAAGTAGCGTATTTCTATAGACTACTTGAATGCTGTCTCCTTTGGCCATATCAGATGTTGGCTGGTCTCAGCCTTGCAGGCATGACAGAAGAAGATAAATCATTTTTAAGACTATCATTTGTTACCACTACTATGGGAATTGCTACAGAGAATTTCCCAAATATTTTCTTCACTTTCATTCAGAATGTGTTGCCTTTTTTTTTTTTTTTTTTCTTTTAAACCCTAGGACACTGCCCAGTTCTCCAGTGGATGTCACCTCTGGGTTGTCTGGTTAAGAGTAAAGCCTTCAGGGCTGCTTTTCCAGGGAGGAAGAGAGGCTAGTAGTTAGTTGAAGTAGGGCAGGGCAAAGTGGGAAATCTTGCTTTTAGTGAGTCCTGCAGTGCCTTGCTTGGACCCTTCTTCACTGGCCGGTACTCTCATTGAGAGTCTCCTTATAATGGCGATGGGCCTCACCCTACCCTTCAGCTTCAAGGGAGGCATGTATTTGGGATGGTTCTCCTAGATTCTCTTGTGAAGAGCTAGCTATCAGTTGAGCCTGCAAAGCAGGGAGAGGGCCATTGGCTCCTTTCTCATGAATGAGAGAGCGTACTCTTGTTAGGCAATTTGAATAGGAAGGTGGAAAATGTCTCACTTAAAAGAGCAGTGCATCTGCAGTGTGGGACTTAAGTGATTTATGACAGGGCAGGGCTACCAACAAGGGGGCAAGGGGAACAAAGGGAGCAATTGCCCTGGGGCCAGGTAACAGGTAACTCTTGCTTGTGGAGGCTAGTTCCCTATCTTGCCTCCTAGGGCCTGTGGCTCTACTCACTCACTGCCACATTGCATCCTCCTTTCCTCCCCTACTCGTTGCCTAGGGGAATAGGGTGTATGGAAGAGAGGAGGGAGGACCTGGAGTGGGGAGGGATGTAGCTGTATACTGGCCAAGTGTGGGAGGGAGCAGAGCCTGGGGCAGAGTGGTGAAGGAGTGTGGTTGGGACCATAGGTGGAAGCAGTAGGGTGGGGAGCGTAGGTCCCCTGCCACCCATGGTCCTGAACCTCAGGCCCAGAATTGCTGTCAGTAGGCCTGTAACAGGGTGAGGAGAAAAATGAACTTCCAGCTTTCCTGCGAGTGAGCGAAGCTGACTGTGCTATTACTGTCTTCTCCTTTTGGAATGAGACCAGATTCTCTTCTGTTCTGCTCCATCCCTGTAAATTTCCTGTGCTGTGTTAAAGCAGTATTGCCACTGCATTTCAAAGTGGCCCTGCAGGCTTTTTCCCATCTTTGTGTTCATTCTTAGGTTAAATTAACATTTATACTGAAGATGAGCTACCCAAGCAGCAATGGGTATCTTAGTGTCTAATATATAGCTTTTAAGAAATGCTACTGTTCAGACTGCTGATACGGTGTTTTTTCTCTTTTCTGTTCACTTGTGCTCTATTAGGCAACGTGAAGAAGCGCCTATTGATGCCTAGCAGGGGTAAGACCTCAAAGCTGCACTCAGCTTATGCTAGAAGAGTGTTTTTTTGTTTTATTTTTTTTATAGTTTCATTTGTTGGCTTTTCTAGTTTGCTTGTCTGTGCTTTGTGGCTACTAATGCTCTGTGTAAATTTTGTGTTTAGTGTCTAAATGTTCCTTGGATAATCTCCTGTATCCATGGTTTATGCACTGCTAATTATTTTCACATGTGGGCCTAATAGTTGTACAGCCATATTTGTTTCAAGGAAGTGGTAATGAAATGAAAGATTTCATCTTGTACTGCTAAAATCTCCAAAATCACAGACGTTTTTCTAGCAGTTTTATAAATGATATTTAAAGTTGAGGAATGTAAAGATAGGTGGCCAGTGGTGTTTTAGTTTGATATTTAACATTAAGAAGTGTAGTCTTCTATATGAACTTAAATGTACAGATCAAAAAAGAAGCAAAATAAAGTAGGATATACCCCACCTTGGAATCATGACCCGTCATAATGTTAGAGATCCTGTTGGCTGTTTGACTTAGCCAGTGGTGGTGTGTGTATCGGTATTTAGCTAGCTAACAAGCAAGCATCTGTAATAATACTTTGCTCTTACATAGTGCTTCTTATTCATAGATCTCAAAAGTGCTTTCCAAGGTTAGGAAGAATTTTTCTTCTTTGAGTGCTGGTCCCTGTGTATATTCCACTGTGGGCATGCATGTACTCCATGCATCCGGAGTCAGATGGCATAAGCAGAGGGGCAAACTGACTGCCTCCCCAGTTGTTTATTACTGCCTCATGGCCTGGGTCCCGCCTCCAATGTCTAGAGTTCTCCTTTGATTTCTCTGATCTGTAAATATTTCAAAAATTGCCTTTGGTGCATTTTGTATGTAGCTAGCTAGTTTTAATAGAGTTTAGCAAAGATTTCCATTTAGATATATTCCCCAGCTGGGGAAAGTCCTTTCCTTTGTGACCCATTATGGGTGTGCGAATATGCCCAGAACTCCAAAATTCAAAAAAACTTGTCTTGCTCCTGTCCTCTTTTGTCAGCGGTGACCATTGACACAGCTTGTTTTGTTTCAGGGAGGCACATGATACTTTTTCTCTAGCCATATGTTGTAGGCATGGGAATTTCAGCCCCTGGAGAAGGTCACATGGCCATAAGCAGACCCCACAGCTGAGAGATCCTGTCATACTTTGGCCTGAGTTAACGTACAGTGCACCTCTGATCGTGAGGTCCACGTTTGTTGCAAGAAAATCCATACCTATGTTTGGGGTCTCATCAGGAAGGCAGAGGACACTTGCACAAACAAAAGAGCATGTTTTCCTTTTAGTTTACTTTGATGTCTGAAACAAGTTCATTCAGCCTCTAAGGGCTTGGGACATGCTGCGTCCCAGGACTTGACTCTAAACCCCGTAAAGCTGAGGCTTTATCAGTGCAGCTGCACAGACTCAGCTGATGCCATGCAAGTCAAAAAGTCAGAACCCATTAGTTGCACCACAGTCAGCTTCAGTCATTATTGGGAGCATCCATTCTCTGACGCTGTCAGCATGAGTAGATTGGAACCCTTGCATGCCAAGACGGGGGACATCTCTGCTGTGCTTGAGCCTCAGTTTCTTCCATCATTAGGACATTTTCTCACTATGAAGACTGTGACTCCTCCAGGGGGTGCTTCCTAGGACAGAAGCCTCTATCTTCTTCCGTTTACTGACTGTGCCTCTCCTCTATTGGAAACCCTCTCCCGTCCCAGCTTATTGGCCACGCTGGGGAATGTGGGACCTGTATACCAGATATGGAGACCCAAGGGAGTCACCCCACCATTCCCTTCTGAGGGAGCAATTGAAGCTGCCTCCTCCTCTCACAGAAGAGGAGGACTAGATAATGGTTCTGCTATAACAGACAAACTTGTCATCTTTTCCTGATGCGGTCACCACAGCTCTTTTTTGGATAGACATAAAAACATCAAGATTTATTGTGCAGAGTGACAGGAACTGCAGGTCTTAGATGAGATCCTCAATACAAATGGGCCAGTCAGCTAGCTATTCTGGACCCTGTTAAGGCAGTCTGGCATATATCAAATACATACACTCCTATCTCCCAAAGGTTGGAGAAACACTGTTTTGTTCGAACCACAGGAGTGGAGTTTCTCTTTACCCACCCATCTCTGAACTCTCTGGTTGTCTGGGCTGTCATGGAGAGATTTGGACAGTAACATCCTAAATCCACTCCTTCTGACAGGAAGCTAAACACCTATACTTGTTGGGAAGAAAGAGCCAGGCTTCCATTTCATACAGTAAACTGGCAAGTGCTGTTGGCTAAGTACAACTGTCTGAACTGTTCCAAATTCGCAGGCTTTGGAGACAAGCTGTCTCAGCCGGACAGAGGTCACTTACTGGCTGTTATTGAAGAAGCTAAGTTGGGCCATAACTTCACATTGATCAATAGCTGCAGCAGACGAGTCTTCCATATTGGTGGCTGCAGCTGCCATGATATGTCCTAAATCATGCTTATACTCATTGGAATTTCCCAAGGAGGCTCCAAATGCTATTGAGGACTTGCCCTTCACTGAAGCTTACATTTTCCCTAAAGACAGAATGGGTCCTTATATACTTAAAGGGCTTCAGAGCCACTATCCACTCATAGGAATATAGACACTCATCAAAAAAGTATTACAAGCAGCCTTACAAACCTAGATGGAAGGAGGACTTGATGGTAATTGTATCACCAATGGCCCTCTTCATTAGAGACAAAGGATAAAAACGTTTCATTTCCCTGCACCTCCTGTTTTTACAGTGCGTGCGTGCACACACACACAAGACACAAGTTTGAGAGCTGCAAACCATTAATGAAACCACCACTTTTTGACCCCCATGTATTCATTGTGTTCACAACTGGAGTGCTCTGACAGCAGACAAGTAGGTCTTAGTTATCATCCAGTCCATCTGTGCAATTGAATTTACTCATCCAAAACTGCCATCCTCTTTCAATGATATTATCAGGAGTGGATTCTCAACCAGGCAATGGAATCTCTCCTCCAGCCGTGAGCAATGGAGAGGAACCACTTCAATACCAGGGAGTGTAATTCCTAAAAAGGGAAGCCAGAGACCTATCCTGAGTCTCCATCATCTAAACCATTCAATGGCAAAACTTTTACTTGCAGATGGTCCCTCTGGCATCAGTAAGCTCATTCCTGGAAAAGGGTGTTTTGGTTTACAGCTCGCAGTATGAAGGATGCTTCATTTCACTTGAATATTCACCTTGCCCACAGGTATTTTCTCAGATCTGTGGTGGGCTTTGACCACTTCCAGTACAGGGTGCTCCCATTCAGTGCTCCTGCTGCCCTAGTGTCTTTACCAAGATCTGTCACGTGGTAGCCGCTTCTCTGAGATGGAAGAGCTTCACCATCTTCTCCTGTCTCAATTACTGGCCTATCATTGCCAGGAAGCCTACAAGTTGACCTCATTTTAATGCTTCAGGTACTTTTCTCTCTAGGAGTCTACAAGAACCTAGAAACCTCTGTCCTGACTTAGATGCAGACTACATTGGGACCACTTCTAGATTCAGTCGTGGTGAGAGATTATCTACCACAGGACAGGTTTTGCTTCATGAATGATTTGATAGACCAGGTTATGTGGAAACCTCATTCTCCATTAAGAACGTGTCTTTCCCTGCTAGAACACATGGCTTCATGCACTTTCATTAACTCATTTGTCAGATTCCGTCTGTGTTTCCTTCAGCTGTGGCTCTACACAGTGTATTCACCAATCAAATGCAGCTTAAATACCACTATAACAATTCCCTCTAGAAGAATGTAGTGGAAGGACCCTCATCTGGTATGTGTGGGCATCCCTTTCCTATGATTCTTGCCAAACAAAATGATCATTACAGGTGGGGTGTGTATCTCTTCCACTGGGGAGCGAACCCACATGAACAGCCATGTGGCACAGGGCACTTGGACACCAGAATGCATGTCAACCATCTGGAACTTTGACCTGTCAGAGAAGCTTCAAGGGATTTTCTGTAACTTATCCCCCTTCACCATATCATCATAATATCCAGTAATGTGACAACTGCCTCTTACATCAATAAACAGGGAAGAGAGTGGTGCATATTATGTAGAACTGGTCATCTTAGAGAATTGGTGTATCAGGAATCAAATCACCTTATCAGCAGCTTACATTCCAGGAACTCATAATGTGTTGTGGGACACCCTTAGGAGGCATCTTGTGGTCAATCGTGAGTGCCCACAATTAAGTGGTTTAACAAAATCTTCATTCAGTGGGACTACCCCACCTGGCATCTATTCTCCTCCCAAACAGGAAATGCAACATCTACTGTTGACGATGCTTTAGGCTTACTTTTTTGTGGAAGTGCTTGCCTCCTTCCCATGGTCAGGACATGTGCCCATGTCTTTACTATCTTGCCACCTCCTATCCTCATCACTTGCTCCAGACAGTTTTGGTTCCCAGATCTCTAGCGAGCAGGAGCAACTGACATGGGAGTTTTGATGGGGAGTGGAAGAGTGGGTTGGGGGTGTGAGGTAGATAAACTTCATTAGCATTCCATAAACTAAACATAGTTCTCTCCTACCCTCAATAAAATCCAAACAATAATAAAAGAGGTAATCCCTGCAATTGCAGGTCAGTAAGCCCAACTTCAGTACCAGACAAATTGGTTGAAACTGTAGTAAAGAGCAGAATTTATCAGACTCACAGAGGAATATGATTTGCTGGGGAAGAGTCAACATGGATTTTGTAAAGGGAAGTCATGCCTCACCAATCCACTAGAACTTTTTAAGGGGGTCAGTAAACATGGATGAGGGTTATCCACTGGATATAGTATACTTAGATTTTCAGAAGTTTTAGCCATGGTCCCTCAACAAAGGTTTTTATAGAAGTAAGCAGTCATATGGGGTAAGAGGAATATACTATCCTGAATCAGTAGTTGGTTAAGAGATAGGAAACAGGGTAGGAATAAGTCATCAGCTTTCAGAATGGAAAGAGGCAAGTAGTATTGTCCCCCAAGGGTCTGTACTGGACATAGTACTGTTCAACATATTCCTAAGTGGTCTGGAAAAAGAGAGAAGAACTGAAGTGACAAAATTTGCAGATGATCTAAAACTTCTCAAGACAATTAATTCCAAAGCAGACTGTGGAGAGAGATAAAGAAAAGGGACCTCACCAGGGGTTAAGGTAAAGGAGAATGCATTGGAACTCTGTGCTGAACACCACAAATTTTAGGGGCTTGTGTTCTGGAGACCCTAAAAATAGAATAATGAGGTGGACCACAGTGTTCTGCTGTATTCCCCCTTAGTTTATCCTCCGCCCCTTGTGCTTCCCCTTTGGGCTTTCAGACTCCCTAAGCGGCAGGGCAAGCAGCAGCGCAGCCAGGAGCAGTGACTGTGAGGTTGGGGTGAGCAGCAGGCACGTGGCGCAGGGCTGCTTAGTTTGCTGGGAGTGGAGCAAGTGGGGAGATCACATGTCCGCCACACATGATCTCCCCACTTGCTCCGCTCCCAGCTAAACTAGCAGCCCTGTGCCATGCACTCTCTGCCCATCGCTGCTGCTTGGGGAGTCTGAGAGCCCAATCTGACAGCCCCGCATCACTCACTCTCTGCTTACCACCACCTCGCAGTTGCTTCTCCTGGCTGTGCTGCTTCTGCTCCTTGCCCTGCCACTCAGGAGTCTGAGAGCTTAAAGGGGAAACACAAGGCATTGTGCTAGTGGGGGCTGGGGAATGTGGTGAGCCAGAGACTGGGGGTGGTAATGGAGGGGTTCAGAGCAGTGCGAGGTCCTGGAGCAAGGGGTTGGGGAGGGGGGCATGGGGACAAGGAGACTGGGTGGGGACTGAGTAATAGTGGAGGGACTATGAAGGGCTGGAGTGGGGACTGGAGGGGGCTGGGGAGGGATGGAGGGAGGAGGTTGGGCAGCTGGAGTGGGGGCTGGGGCTGGGGCGGTGTGGAGGGGTTGGGGGGCTGAAGGCGGTGGAGTGAAAATAATTTGGGGGTTAGGAGGGCTGGAGTCGGGGCTTGGCAGCACAAAGCTTAGGAATGGGGGCTGAGGAGGACGTGGGGGAACGGGGGGTCTGATGTGGGTGCTAGTGGGCAAAATTGGGTTGATGTGAATTTGAGGCTGTGCTTCATTTGTGAGGAAAGAGCTGGTGGGGTTAAAAATACCCAGCTCAGCTGGGGCTCATACATGCATGCAGGGGACCCGGAGATCAGGAGGGTTCTGGAGCCCATCAAATTATACTTTAACCACTGGATCTCATAAAACTGGGTGACTGGACAACGAAATGCCAGATGAAATTCAAAATTGATAAATGTAAAGTAATGCATATCAGAAAAACATAATTCCAACTATACATATAAAATGATGGGGTCTAAATTAGCTGTTAACATTCATATAAGCAGTCTTGGAGTCGTTGTGGATAATTTTCTGAAAACTCAATGCAGCAACAGTCAAAAAACTAACATGGGGAGTCACTGGGAAAAGGGGTAGATAACACACAAATATCATTGCCTCTTCTGTTGTAAATGTATGCTATGCCCATATCTTGAATGCTGAATTTCAGTCTGGTCACACCATCTCAAAAAAGTTGAAGTTGGAAAAGGTATGGAAAAGGAGAAGAAATTAGAGATGGAGAACAGCTTCCATATGAGGAGAGATTAGTAAGACTGGGACAACTCATCTTGGAAAAAAGATGACTAAGGGAGGGGATGTGATAGAAATCTATAAAATCTGGTATGGAGAAAGTAAATAAGAAAGAGTTTACTCATAACACAAGAAGTAGGTGGTCATCAAATGAAATTAAAAGGCAGCTGGTTTAAAATGAAAGGAAGCATTCACACAACACAGTCAACCTGTGGAACTCCTTGCCAGGGGATGTTGTGAAGGCCAAAACTAAATGGGTTCACAAAAGAACTAAATGACAGACAGGACCATCGATAGTTATTAGCCAGATTGGCACGGATTGCTGTTGCAAGAAGTTGGGCATGGGTGATAGGTTGAATCACTAGATGATACCTGTTCTGTTCTTTCCATCTGAAGCACCTCACATTGGCCACTGTTGGAAGACAGCATACCATTGGTCTGACCTACTCTGGCCATTCTTACTTTCTTTCTAATGTCATGTGACCCTCTGATCAGCATCCAGTCTTCCCAGCCTTTTGACACGTGAGAATGGCAGCGTCAAGCATTCCAACTCTGAAGCACTCCCTCTCATGTCTTGGTTTTCAGATGGGCGTCAAACTTAGAACATTCCTGGTCTGAAGCCTCACAAAACATCCTTAACAGCAGAAAAGATTCTACTTACAAATGACATTCAGCCATGTGGAAGCATTTTCCCATCTGAACATAATAGAAACACACACCTCCTGAGTCAGGTAGTCCAAAATAAGGGGAATATCATCCTTCCATCAGCACAATATGAGGCCACCTGGTGGTAGTCAGGTGCATGTCATCCATAATCAGATGGCTAGTGATATGCTCTGTTCTGAAGGGATAAAGTCTCATGGCATTTGCCTCTGAAATTCACCTCCAAATTATGATATATACTTGCAGATAAGCCAATCCACATATAAGCTGACCTTCAGTTCTGAGCCCTAAAAATACCCAAAGAATGGGTGACCCACGTATAAGCCAAGGTACCTGCAAGGCCTCAGGTCCCTGCCCCCCCCCCAACCCTGTGCTGCTCGCTTCCCCTGGAGTCCCTGACACCCTCCCTACTCCCCGGGCCCTGCTGCTGCTTCCCTGGATTCCCTGACAGCCCCTCACAACCCCTGGGTGCTGCTGCCACCCCAGTTTCCCTGGACACCCTGATGCCCCCTTACCTGGCCATTCCAGATGCTGGGGTCCTGCTCCTTACTTGAACCCTGGCCCAGGCTGACTTCCCAACATGGACACTCTGGCCACATGCTGAGGGCTGGAGACTTAACGCTCCTGGGCTGGAGCTGCTGTCTTCTAGTACTGACCTGCATATAAGCCGAGTGCCTGTTTTAAAAAGTAATTTTCACACACACAAAATCTTGGCTTATACATGAGTATATATGGTAGTTAGGGGTATCACAAAAACCAGTCATTCCACTTTTCTGTATCTTCTTGAAATTGCATGCTTCTGAGGAGGAGAGGAGACAAGACTTTATTTCCTTGACATGCAATGAACTCTCACTGTCTGCTGGCAAATGACAAACTCAGAAAATCTCCTAGACTTGCTCTCGCGCTATCTGAGCCAGTCCAAAGTCAAGCTATCCCAGAGGTCTCAAAAAGAGGGCTTGACAAAATTGCTGCACAGGTAGGTGACAGCCTTAAAGCTAAGGTGCTTATTTTGGACACCACCCAACTGCCAAAACACTGCTGAAGGCTTCTTTATTTTTATTTTTAGGTGCCAGAGCCACTCTGCTCCTGCAGTACTGTGGCGGAGCTAGGCACCACGGTACAGACATGGCACCCAGGGTTTGTCGAGCCTTGCTCTAAAGGAATCCACTCTGTTACCAGTTGTGACGTCTTCCTTCTCCTCCTCATGGCTGGAAACCTCATTCTGCAAGAGAGCAGACAACTTCAGTGTGATCAGTTCAGGAATTACCCATATTTGACATTTGCAGAGCAACTGCATTGAGAGCTAGACACACTGATCCAGTGCAGAACTTGTTTGTTGATGTATCCTGGGGACAGCAGTCCTCCAAATAGATCTGCAGTCTGCATCCTTGGATCTACCTGCTACTTAAGAGCTGCTTGTCAGCCGTCCACACTGGAATACACATAGGGATCAGCACTTGAAGTAGAAAGTGACTTGCCTTATACCAGCTGGATGATCTTGGAGATGTGTGGTCCATGTGCGTATTCCACAACCCATGCTGCTTCCGCTCTGTTTGGATCTTCACTGGTTTCATAATAGGCAGGCAAGTGGAGAGACAGCCAGTCAACTCTGCTCTTTATGCATTTGATTGGAAACATAAGGAGGGCAAAAATGCATGTGTGGATCAATAGATGCTGTCTGCAAAATTCTCTGACTTGGTATGTATGTGTGCAGCACCTGAAAATCCACAATGAATACTGATATGGACCATAGTGCTCAAAGAACCTTTGATTACTTTAAGGTAAATAACTTCCCTTTTTGTCCCAGGTTTGTACATGGAGAAACTGAGCCAAACTCGTGTTAAGTGATTCACCTACACACTGAGTAAATGTAGGAGCTGGGAATAGAACCCACATATCCTGACAAAATGTTCTACTTTGTGTGTTAAGAACACAGTTTTAAAATTTGTTACCTTGTTAAATAAAAACTTTTTCCTACTAAGCAAAGACACTGCTGTTCTAAAGATTCTGCCAAGTTTCAAATTTCACACTTCCATTTATTACTGAAGCTGTTTCTAAAAACATGGGAAGATTCTAATCCCCCATTACCTTCTGTAGTCGTAGGTGAAAGTTTTCTCAGTCTTTAATGGAGGAAGGTGGGGGCAGGGGGGAATCCCCTTTTGAGGGGAAACCAACCACAGAGACTTCTGTTTTGGAATAACTTGGAAAGCTTTGTTTAGTAAGTGACTGGCAGCTGCTGTCATGGGCGCAGTCGAACAGTCTAATGCAGGTTTAGGTTGTGTTCAGCACAAATTAGGTAATGCAGTAGTGAAGGTTTGCACAGAAATATTAACTCAGCCGTATTGCACATCCCTTGAAAGTTAAGATTATATTAGCGGCCTTCATGATAATTGAAAATACATACACGTTGTGTAGATACATCATAATTCTTTTCATGCTGATCATCTGTCTTCTGGTTTGTTTGTTTTTTGGTTGCTGTAAAACTGAACAATGCACTACAGTAGCCCTCAATGTCGTCTTTTTTTTTTTTTTTTTTTTTTAAATGCAGATTCTCCCCCTTCACTGTCTCTGCCACTGGCTGGGCCTCCTCACCCTTCATGTAGAGCTAAGAGCTGTCTAGGTGAGCTCAAGCCTACTGAGTAGCTTTCTGACTCTGCACAGAATCGGAGAAAATTAGGGTTGGAAGTGACCCCAGGAGGTATTCAGTCTAACTCTCTGTGGTCAGAGCAGGGCCAACCCAGCTAAACCATCCCATCCAGGGCTTTGTAAAGCTAGACCTTTAAAATGTCTAAGGATGGAGATTCTGCCACCCTCCTAGGGAAAATGTTTTTTCATATCCAATCTTGATGTCCATCACTGCAACTTGAGACCATTGCTCCTTGTTCTGTTATCTGCCACCACTGATAATGGCCTAGCTTCATTCTCTTTGGAACTCCTTTCAGGTAAAGACCACTATCAGATTCCACCCTCTCCCCTCCCTCCCCCACTTCTTTTCTGCAGACTAAATAAGCAGAGTTTGCTCAGCCTCTCCTCAAGTCATGTACTCCAGCCCCCTATTAATTTTCATTGCTCTCTGCTGGACTCTCTTGATTTTTTTACATCCTTTCTGCAGTGGGGGAGGGGGGCCAAAATAGAACACAGTACTCCAAATATGGCCTCACAGTGCCAAATAGAGGAGAATAATCACTTCCATTGATCTGCTGGCAGTGCTCCTGCTAATGCAGCCCAGTATGCCATTAGCCTTCTTGGCAATAAGGGCCACTGTTGACTCATAGCCAGCTTCTTGTCCACTGTAGCCTTTAAATTTTTTTTTTTTTTCTGAAAGGCTGCTTAGTCACTCAGTCTGTAGCAATGCATAGGATTCTTCTGTCCTAAATGCAGGACTCTGCTTTTGCCTTTGGTGAACTTCATCAGCTTTTTTGGCCCAGTCCTCTAATTTGTCTAGCTCATCCTGTATACTGTCCCTGCCCTCCAGCATATTTGCCACTCCTCTCCCTCTTCCACTCCCCCAGCCCCAGCTTGGTGCCATCTGTGAACTTGCTGAGGATGCAATCAACCCCATTCTACAGATCATTTTAATGAATATGTTGCACAAAACTGGCCCTAGGGCATGCTGTTTGATACTGGCTGCCAACTAGACATGGAGCTATTGATTACTACCAGAAGAGCCCAATGGTCTAGCCAGCTTTCTGTCCACCTTATAGTGCATTCATCCAACCCATATTTCTATAATGTGCAGATAAGAATACTGTGGGAGACTGTATTAAAGCTTGGCTAAAGTCAAGATGTATCGCATGCATTGTTTTGCCCACACCCACAGAGACAGCCATCTTATAGACTCACACCAGTATGATCATCTTGATTGACTACCTGCACAATGCAGGCCACAAAATCTTACCCACCCGCTCCTGTAATAAACCTGTAGCCCAGTGGTTCCCGACGTTTTCTCTGCCGTAGCGCACCTTGCTACCTTTAATTAATTTGAGGCACACCAGCATAGAGTTTCCAAATGAACTCATGAATATTCATGAGCCAATCCAGAGCTCTTTGAGTAGTTTTTTTTCAAAAAATTTTGTGGCACACTTGTTCAGACCTGATGGCACACCTGTGTGCCATGGCACACTGATTGGGAAACACTACTCTAGCCTATGAGTTAGTCTTCAAATCATGATTTAAGGACTTCAAAATAGAAAGAATCCACTAGCGAGTGAGCCGTGCCTATGCTGAGGAGGAAGATGAAACACCTCCCCTCAGAGCCCTTGCCAGTCTGTCATGAGGGAGAAATTTCCTTCCCAACCCCACATATAGTGATCAGTTAAACCATGAGCACATGGGGAAGACTCACCAGCCAGACACCCAAAAATAATTCTCTGTAATAACTCAGAACCCAACCTGTCTAATGTCATTTCTTGGATCACTGGCATATCCATCACCAGTAATCAAAAAATTAGTCAGTTGCCAAACTAGACCATCCAGTCATACCATTCCCTTCATAAATTTATCTAGCTCAGTGGGGTTTTTTTGTTTTTTGTTTTGTTTTTTTTTTTTTTACTGCCCCAGGTCCACTTGGCAGGCTGTTCCAGACCTTTATTCCTCTGATGGTTAGCAACCTGCATCTTAATTTAAGCCTAAATTTCCTGATGAATGGCTTGTATCAATTTGTTATGTCCACATTGCTGATGTACTCCAATAATTCCTCTCCCTCCCTGATATTCATCCCTCTGATATATTTATAAAGAACAGTCTCATTGTAGAAGGTTGGTCAGGCACAACTTGCCCTTGGTGTGAATGTATGCTTGACTGGTTAATCACCTTCCTCTTCACCAATTGCCTCATAATGAATTCCTAGAAAACCTGCTCTGTGATATCCCCCCCACCCCCACCCCCAGGTACTGAAGTGAGGCTGAGTGGTTGTTGTTTCCCTGGCTGCTGCTCCTTCCCTTTTCTTGAAGATGGACAGTATATTTGCCTGTTTCCAATCATCTGTGACATCTTGTGACTGCCATGAGTTTTCAGAGATGACTGCAGTCGCATCAGTCAACTCCCTCAGCACCCTTAAATCGATTGTATATGGCCCCATTGACTTGTCCATGATCAGCTTTTCTAAATAGTCCTGAACCTGTTCTTTCAGCGTGGAGGGCTTCTCATCTCTTCCTCATACTGTGCTGCACAGTGAAGTAGTCTGAACTTGTATTGTCTGTGCGGGGAGGGGAGAAGCATTGAGTGGTTCAGCTTTTTCTGCATCTGTTGCTAGGTTGTCTCCCACATACAGTAAATGGCCCCTACTTTCTCTGACCACATTCTTGTTTCTAACATGCCTGTAGAAATCTTTTTTATCCTTAATGTCCCTTACTAACTAACTCCAATTGTGGTTTTGCCTGAATTAGCTTAACAAAGAATAGATTATGGAGTGACTTAATTGATCTATAAGTACCTAAGTGGGGAGCAAATGTTTGGCAAAGAACTTTTCAGTGTGGCAAAGAAAGGTATAATGCCATCCAGGGGCTCAAAGGTCAAGCTGAGACAAATCCAGACTAGAAATAAGGTGTAAAAGTGAGAGTAATCACTGGAACAACTTGCCAAGAGTCATGGTGGATTCTCAATTACTGACAATCTTTAAATCAAGTTTTTGTTTTTGTTTTTGTTTTAAGATCTGCTCTAGGCATTTATTTGGGAAGTTTTATGGTCTGTCACATAGAAGGTCCCTTCTGGCCTTGGAATCTATGAATCTGACTGTGGGCATCCGGCACCAAGGGGCATGTGCTGAGATTCTGTGCTAAGCACTTTGATAATGGTGTGGTGTTTCCAGGTTTGTGGAAGAGAGTTTCTTACCCAACTGCTTTAGATCCAGACAGGCATGCCACAATTAGGATGAAAGAGAGGATATCTGGGGGGGGGGATTGAGGCCAAGATTTTTTGATCCTGGGTGCTTGAAGTTACGCACTTACACATCTACCTATATAATGATTGACTTGATTTTCAGATCCCTTTTACTTCAATTGAAATTGAGGCTATTCAGTATCTTAAGAAGTCAGGCCCTTAGTTTCGGTGCCTAAAATGTGGATTTAAACCCCTTTCTCTAGGCGGCCTTAATAGATTTTTTGGCCTGAGATTTCACCAGCCTTTAATGTTTGCAATCAGTGTTCAGAAACATAGGACTTGAAGTGCCATAACTGGTAATACAGGAACGGAACATCTGAAATGCCATCTACTGCTTCTATACCAGGTAACCTCTCCTTGAGACAGACTGTGCAGAATGTGTCTGTTTCTTGTGATGTGGATTGTACGTATGACTATAAATAATGTGTTCATTTATCTGTATTTATATTTCTATATTGTGAATGATGTGGACACAAATTCTGTGTGATAGTTCATAGAAACAAGATATTTGGAAATTCAACCATATGGAAAAAGTTGCATCAAGTAGCTTTATCCCTTTATTCACATCTACGTTAATCTCAGTTTAGAAGCCTGAGGTTGCATCTGCCCTTAGGATCTTTCAGGACCAAAACCTGTTCAATACAATTATTGAAGGCATAGGTCTAAATTTAATGATATGATTGGTGGTAGAAATATGATTTCCACATTAGCAAATTTAACATCGGCTTTACTCGCAACTGAATTAAGCTGATGTTCATTTGTTTCAGCTGCGCCCTTTGGGCCTGATGAAAGAATTTAACTCTAGACATTTAAGAATTAGAGATTCAGCCGCCTAGTACTGAAATTTCATCTAACAATCTTTTAAAATGGGAGGGTGGGGGTGATTGTTTTTCTCTACACCATTGCAGGTGAAGTAGTCTTGCTTAGTCAAAATGGTAGGACTCCCTCTTAGTACCACAATGCAGTTCACTCCCTTTCCCCACCCAGCATTTGCTCTCTTCACCCATAGGCCCTGGCTAACCCGTTCTACGACCATTTTCAGTACACTCAGCTTGTGAGAGAAGCTGAGCAGTTTCCTTCCTGTTAGTGGTTTCTGGGAAACACTTTCTCCCTCATATCTGACTGAAGGCAACATCTGAGCATAGGGCACCTTCCCAACTCCCTGTTCAGTCTGTGTTATGCTGCACATTCTACTGCTTCTAACATTTTAAAGCACTTGGAGTCAGAGATGCTCCAAGTACACTGGGAAGTTTACAAATGTATTAACTTGTCAGCTGTTCTTGGGTTTTAGTAGTTTTTTAATGTTCTGGAGTACTTGTCTTTCCTGTATCTCCTGCAGGTGAAAATCCCTGCTAAGACAGATGAAGGCCCTTCACCAGAAACTGTTAGGGTACCTTAAACATGTCTTCATCATTATCCAATAGGTTTACATGGAATTAGTTCTAAATAAATTCCTTTCAAATTTCCCCCTCACCCCATCTCACCCACGATAATTCATTTGTGATAGGCAGTATCAGGGAAGAAGACACCACAGGAAATTCAGCTCTTCCTCTCAGAGCTACTGCCTTGTTGAAAGAAGTACAGGGCTGTGTTCTGATACTTTCAGGGGCTGGGACCTTTTTACCCAGGCTGGATCTCTGAGACTTAATATTTCTGGGGAAAAGTCCTCCTTCCCTTAAAGAAAGAAAACTGACTTTGGCCTCCTGCCATTGCAGATGTTGGCTTCTCAGATGTCTAATGAGGGACCAATACGAGCAGTTGCCTGGGTGGGATCTCTATCCACCACTATTCCCTACTGTGTTTAAGTTGCTGCTTCCCAGGGTAGTTGACTGAATATGAGCTCACAGTGGAGTGTTGTGGCCAAAGGGGCTAATGTGATCCTGAAATGTATAAATGGGATTTCCAAATAGTAGTAGGGAAGTTTTATGTTTCCTCTGTGTTTGGAACTGGTGTGACTAGGATTTGGAATTGTCCATTTTTGGTGTCCCCCAATTCAAGAAGAATGCTAACTTCTTTCTGAATTCTCTCTGATTTTTCATGATTAAAAAATTGAAAACATGTTTTTCACTTCAAGACTCAAGCTCAATCTGTTTAGCTTAACAAAGAGAAGGCTGGGGGTCAAAGAGGTGGGGTGGGACTTGATCAGAAGTACCTACATGGGAAACAGAAATTTGATAATGGAACTGTTTGATCTGTTAAAGGTATAACAAGATCCAATGGCCAGAAATTGAAGCTAGACAAGTCCAGACTGGAAATGAGGCATATGTTTTTCAGTGATGGTAATTTAGCCATGGGCGCAGCTTATCATGGGTTGTGCAGGTTCTGCATCACAGGAAATCTTAAAATTGACATTCAATGTTTTTTTCTAACCATATGCCCTAATTCAATGATTCTCAGCCCAATTAGCACACAGCTACAGCTACAGCCCATGTGACATCCTTCGGGCCATACAGATTGCACTGGATGTGGGCCGCAATATTTGAGAGCTGCTGCCCTAGTTCAACCTCAGCTGTGTGATATGAAGCAGGAATTAACTGAGGGAAGTCTTATGGCCTCTGTTACTCAAGTGATCAAACCAGATGATCTTAATGAACCCTTCAGGCCTTTAGGCATGGGGAGTGGGGACTATGAATTCCATGTATTGCTGTTTGGGTTGGCTTTTGTACTACATAGGTCTTACAGAAAGAATGGTTGTGGCCATGTACTTACCTAGATCAAAGAGAGAAATTGGGAAGAACAGTCAGTGCTACCAAAATATATTGGAGGGCTGAAATCACTGTCATTCAAATGAGCTAACCAACGTCTCCATTTGTTCCTCTAGAGACCATTAAATAAATCTGATCCCTGATAGGCACTGTTTTACTCTGACTTCTGCCTTCAGGACAGGAGTCTGGATGTAGTGGTCCTCCAGAATTAGCAGATACCTTTAATGTAAATGTTTAGAGACATGCAGATTCCTAGATATGTTTTAAATCCACATCCACAGCTGCAGTTATTTACTATCTCTGCAGCTTATAGATTGGATAGTTTTGTATACATGCAGGGGTCTAACAGGAAGATGGGGTGCTTGCATGGGTGTGGATACATATAGAGTGTGGATTGTGGGTTGCAGGCAAGTTAATTATTGTGGATTACATTTGGATTCAAATTTTGTCTGTGTAGGGCTTTACAGCTGTTGACCTGATGGGCACAGCAGCAGTGGCACACCTGTGAGAACACTCTGCAGAAGCCATTAGTTCTCAAACCACACAAAGAAGTAGAAGAAGATTGAGGCTGAACAAAGGAAGGAAATGGCATGTCTTGCTGGCATAGTTATCTGCCAGCAATTAATAATTAAAAAGATCTGTCTCTGATCCAGATATCCCTGTAGCAGTGTCTTAAGGTCATTGACCCTAACATCTCTGCCGCATTCCTTATGGTGAATAAAATTGCTGGCAAGCAAAATAAGTGTCTGTAAAGCTTGGTGGGGGACTGAATGAAGATTTCTTCCCTTGGAGAAGTCTGTGAGTTCACAAGAATTACAGCAACTGGAGAGAAGAAATGGGAGAAAGGAATTCAGATACTTAGTAGAAATAAAAGAAATCCTCTCCCCACAGTGGGGCCTCCAAAAGACAAAAGACGTGCTCCATATTCTTTTTGACAGTGAGATGCTTGGCCTACTGCTTGGATATGGGGGGGCTGAATCCAGCCTGGGATCACTCAGTGCTAGTAATGAGCAGCCTTGGGCAGTGATTATGCAGCTCTGTAATTCTGTAGCTAAACTAAAGATCTTGGAAGCCCTGCAAATATGCAATACTGTGGGAAGTCTAAAAGGTGAGATTTAATGAAGATGGAAAATTAGTCTGGGGAAGGGCTCAGTTGGCTGGAGGAGAATATTGAATACTGGGAAAAGCTTACATGACCACTTAGATGTAGTAAGGGCTTGGTAAAAAGATTGCTCAGCTGCGTAGAGCACAGCTTGAAATGAAGGTCAAGCAGTTTCAAAACATAAAGGAAGTCAGCATGCTGGGTCTCCCCCCCCCACCCCCCAGCGTTCTACTTGGTGATTAGTGAACTGCTTTGGTAGAGCAGGGCTGAGTCTGCATGAAGGGAAACAGAAGGAAGTGTTTGCTTCCTCAGAAAAGTGCAGGTTCTGTTTGGCCATGTAGAAATAAAGCAAACATCAAAGAGAGCAGAACAGTGTTTCAGGGCAAGTTTCCCCTGCCTCAGGAGAAGAAAAATTATTCCACTAGTCTTGCTGTTTAGCAGCAGGATATTAGTGTTGTGACACTGGGTTCCATTGGCATTCTCTTTTACTGTAATGCAGTTCTGAGCCATGGGAAAGCTTTTGCAATGTAACTATAAGATTACTGAGAAGATCAACATATTTAGTTGTTGATACCTGTGCTAACCAGACAGTCTGAACTGGATTAGTTATTTAAAATCATTCATTTATTCCTGAGTTAGTGTAAGGAATGGAGCTGGCAATGGCGCTTAGGAATATTGGTAGATTTCATTTATCCATTCCAGATCAGGTTTTAGAATGAGCCTGAAGCAGAATATCCATAAAAGGTGGAAAACTCATCATTACTGAAGACTAGTTTGTGCCCTGTCCTCCTATAGCTATGGAGGGGTACAGGAGAGAGTAAGGGTTCAGTCACACTAGCTCAGGCTGAGTGCCAATGAGAGTGCAGGAACTACATCCTGGATTCCTCTTTCCCCCGCCCGAAGCCCCCCCCCCCAAAGAAAAAAGGTCTACTGAGTGACAAGTGGGCACAGCCATGGCTTCAGCTACTTGCACATGGGTTAGTGGAAATGGCTGGCTTCATGAGGACAGATATTCTCCCCCTTTTCAAAGGGATGTAGTGAATCACTACCACCAGCTCAAACAGGGTGACCCAGACAGCTTTGTCATAGTGCCTTGCAGTGTGTCCCCCTAATTGCACTGGGGCCCTGACCTGGATTTAGATTTGTTTGACTTAGAGGCTGCATGAAGTTAAGCATGGACCTCATCCTGGAGAGCTTAGTCTAAAATGATATGGGGCAAAGGAGACAAGTGCATACGGTTTTTATATAAATGTGTCCAATGGCCTTCAGCCTAACTATCCTACATTGGCTAGATTTTTATTGCTAGTGTAGATCTGAAGAGACTGTTCCTTCTCCTCCAAGTCTTGTGGATCTGTTCAGGGAGGGCACCCCGTGTATGTACGGGATGGCATGAAGGAGAGCACGGAGTGAAAAATTAGGGCTGTCTTCACCTGCATCCCCAGGTGAAGAGGGGCAGAGAAGGTGGGCATGGTTGCCTACATAAGACAAAGTCCCTGATGTTGGGGTGTCTGGTCACCCTAGGTTTGTTAGAAGAGAAAACACAGTCTGGCATTACTGACATTCAGGAGCAGGGTGGCAACAGTGTAAGAGAGAAGTGAATAAGCAAGAAACAGGCAGAGCTGTATATAGCCTTGAATATCAGTAGCTTGGGATGTGTGGGATTCCATTTGGTTGGCCAAGCTTGGAAGACAGCAGGTAATTGAACTGCTTAGTTCTTATCATCCCAATTTGACAGCCCTTAAAGAAACAAAACTTGAAAGTGAACTTTCCTGTCCCTTTAGGCCCTTGTAACTAGGTCGTGGATAAGAATGCTGTTTCAGTGATGAAGTTGACTACTGTTGACTCAGTATGGATGAATCTCATCTAATCACTAGTGACTTTTCTTGTGTGGCATAGGTCTGTGTGTCAGAGAGAGTCTCATCAAAGTCCATTGGACAATTTGTGGAGCAAGGTTCCTCCCTGTAGGAGGGAGGAACATGGCTGCATAGTACCTTAGTAGCAAATGGTTCAGTAGAAACAGCTGTAGGTCTAAAGATTTCGGGATCACCTGTTCAAGGCCAGTAAACGCATCAATAATAGGCAAGGTCTAGTGGAGGCCATGGCCAAAGAGCAGCTTTTTTTTATGTATAGACTAGAGGATTCAGCCTGGCCTTTGTTTTATCTTGTGTTTGGAGAAAATTAATTTGTTTACTTTTGCCTCATGTAGTGTAAAATATCAAACGTTTTAGAAACTCAGCCACTTTTGCCTCCACCAAAATCAAAATACACACTCTGTTTTTCTGTATTTATTACATGGCTTTTGGCTGATGTTTTCTGAATCGCATACAATGTTCCTTTTTAACTTCACGTCTTTTTTTCCCTTCTCCATTGCCAATCTTGATAGGAGCTTATTTAGGTAAGTAATTTATAATTTCAACATTGCTGTATGCACAATGGACTTCTATAAGAAAACATTTGTCTAGCCATTGTGCTATTCAGTGCCAGTTAACCCTGTTCTGCTAATCCTGGCACATCTGTACTTAACCTTCTAGAAGTTCACCCACTCTAGTTTTGAGATGATGGGACAATCTACATTGTTCCAACAGTGTACAGTATTAGAATTAGTTTCTCAGTGGCTAAAGAAGTTGATGCACGTGCACTTTCATAAATCATGAAAATTGTCTGTGTACATACACTAATTTAAAGTTGTTTGATACTTGCTAAGGAAGTATCAAACTTAAGTTTTTCTTATGGGGATACTGATGTTTCTTGTTTTTGAGCAGAACAAGATCCCTAAAAAGACTTTTTTTTTTTTGTGATAGTGAGAAGGAGAAAATAAGTGTAAAGATCACAGGCTGTGAATACAAATACGTATTTTAAAAGGCAGACTAAATTTTGAATGTACTAGTCTTGACAGTGTACTTTTTAGTTATCTCACTTTACGTTGCAGTTTCAGAGTTCCGTTTTGGAATGATTTCTCATGCTGTATGAATTGCATGATGGATCTCTTTAGCAAAAGGAAATACATACAAAGATTAACTGTTTTCCTTGCTAATTGACCAAAAGGGGTGTGGGCTTACAGGAGCTGGGTGTATACTTTGGAGAGCAAACTGCTGTGCCTTGTGGGGGTGGCTACAATGTGGGGGAGGAAGTTGTTTTTTGTGCTGTAAATCAGGCCATGCCAAGGCCTGCCCTATATGGTTGGGTCCTGGGTTGTGGCTTCCTTTGGACTTGGTCAGTGTTTCAGATTGGTTGTGGGGAGCTATAAGAGAGCTGCTGGTGCAAGAACGGGATTCAGGTAATGGTTACATGGTCCCAAGCTCAAGTTTGTCTAAAATGAGGGTAAGGAAGGAGAGAAACATAGTAAGGCTTAGAGATTTGCTAGTTACGTGAACAGGTGGTTGGCAGAAGGAGGGGGCTCACTTTTTTCCCTTTCTGCAGTTTCTTGCCTTTAGCCTTTGCTAGAATGACCCCCCCCCCAACCCCAACCCCTTTGCTGGGCACTCGAGTATGAAGGAGTACTTCACAGAGACCAAGCTGGAGGATCTGACTTTCCTACCTCTGGCAGTGATTGGAGTGTGTTTTGTGGAGATGTCTGCAGTGAGGTAGACAACTGGGGGACAATACAATGCTTTCACTGTGGCAAGGCAGGGACTCACTGGATTTTGTGCACAGCTATTGTCTTGCAGATTCTTTCAGGAAATCGGCCACTCTAGCAGTCTTCCTTTGTAGTGTGGCAGGAGCTAGACACCCCTCTCTGATGCCTTGCTGTGTTGAGTGCTAAACACTCCTTGGACCCTGCACAATGGCTCCTGCAGAAGATTTAGATTAACTTTCCCTGGAATCACGAACTCCCTCAGATCAAGTATCCATTAGATTCATTTTAAAAAGGGCAAGTGGGATTGGTGTATGGGGGTGATGTTTTTATGTGTTGGGTTTTTTAGTTCAAAGATCTAATCTAGGTTTTAAACTTGCTGTTTCCTCATTGGAATGATTAAATAGAAATGGAATTTAGCTGCAGAAAAATAGATGTTCATTGACTCCTGCTGCCAGTTACAGAGCCCCTCATGGGTCATCTTGGGAGCAAGTACTTTTCTCTGCAGCTCTGGCAGAATTGACCAATCCTAAAACCATAATAATCTGCTGCGGCTCTTTCTGTGAAGAAAGTTCTCCTTCAGAATTCATCTTGTGCCAGAGAACTTACTGTACATACTCGTGTATAAGCTGATCTGGGCATAAGCCGACCCCCCCCCCCAGTTTTGAGCCCAAAAAAGAAGCTAAAATTGGTGACCCACATATAAGCTGAGGTCCCCTTTTGGCCTTGGCCCCTAACCCCCCCACCCACTGCTGCTGGCTTCCTCTGGAGTTTGACAGCTTCCCTACCCCAAAATCTTTACTGCTGCTTTTCCCTTGCCCCCCCCCCGCTGTCCATTCTTCACTCCTGCTCTGCCCTTTCCTCACTGCCGTCATCCCTGCTGCCCCCCTACTCTGCCCTTTCCTCACTTCTGTTTCCTGCTGTTGCCCCCTGCTCCACCCTTTCCTCACCCTTTCCTCACTGCTGCCCCCTGCTCACTTCTCATTTATCTCACTGTTGCCCTTTGCTCCGCCCTTTCCTCACTGTTGCCCCCTTGCTTCCACCTGCTCTGCCCTTTCCTCACTGCCATCACTCCTGCTGCCCCCTCCTCACTGCCACCCCCTACTCCACCCTTTCCTCACTGCTACCTCCTGCTGCCCCCCGCTCTGCCTCTTCCCTACTGCTGCCCTCCTGCTCTGCCCCTTTCTCACTGCTGCCCCCTGCTCCTCCCGCTTACCCCTGCTCTGCCTCTTCCCCACTGCCGCCTTCCTGCTCCCTTCTCAGTTCCCTGCTGTTGCTCCCCTGTTCCCCAACATCCTTTCACCGTCAACCCCCAAACCCTGCTGCCGCTCTTCCCAGCCTGCCAGGCACTCCCCCCAATCCCCAGTCCTTGTCGCTGCTTCCTTGGGCTCCCCAAAAACCCTGGGTCCTCCTGCCGCCCCTTCCCTGGCCTCCCTGAATCCCCCCTCTCAATGTCCAGGCTGACCCCACCCAGGGCTCCCTTACTTGGCCGCCCCAGACGCGGGGTCCCTTCCTTCCTTCAGTCCCCCACCTCCACCCCAGCTGACTGTCCAAGATGGCCGCCCGGCAACACTGGGGCTCCGGCCTGCCGAATGGTCAGGAAAAGGGCTGACTGGGGCTGTCTATTGTATTCTCTCGAGTATAAGTCGAGTGCCTGTTTTGAAGCTAATTTTCAGGCACAAAATTCTCAGCTTATACGCGATGATATACGGTAGGTTTGAGGCCTTGCCTATGATTTAGAAGCTGAGGCGTGCTTTGAGATTGTCGTGCACTGTCTGCAGCCATTTCAGTAACACTCCAGACTCATTTTTGGCAAAGGAACTCTAGGTTTCCTGTAGAGGAGCAGTCAAAAGTTATTGACTTGGACCTTTTAAAGTTCCTCTGTTTTATATTTAGCTTACTATGGGGCTTCAGGAAGACTGCAAGACAATAGACACTTTCCAGGGCTATGGGTTTTTTCATAGTCTATGGAAATAAATCTTAACCTTTGAGATTTCAGAAAGTATCTTAGTTTCTGAGGTCATCTGCCTTGTAGCTTTCATCCACAAGAGTAGGGAAAATCCAGTCAGTCAGGAAAAACTTGTCATCTGGAGCATTTGTCCTCAGTTTTGGATCTGTCAGGTTATGTCTATACTTACAATTTAGTTTTGAGTTAATGAGGATTAATTCAAATGAAATTAATACATGGCTACACTGGCTCTCATTATTTCGAACTAAGGAACTCCTTAGTTCGAAGTAATGAGCACTTATTTTGAAGTGTTAAAATCTCACTTAACTTCGAAGTAACGGTTAATTCAAACTTATTAGTTCAAATTAACCCAATGGAACCGCATTAATTCAGCTAGTTGGGATTAACGCGGTTTGACCTTCTTTGTCCCAGGGCGACTTCCTCTTTCTATGTGTTGAGTGGGAGCATGGCCCTTCTCGAGGTCCATGTTACCACACTTTGCATGAGGGCCCCATTCTAAATCAAACTAGCAAGTCCTGTCCATGGACATGCTAGTTCAATTTGGGTTTCTAGTGGGGAGCATTAGTTTGAATTAACTTAGTTCAAATTAACCATTATTAGTTTGGTTTAATTAATTTGAACTAACCTCTTAAGTGTAGACATAGCCTCATTGAATATCCCATAGAAGCATGCAACTTGAAGGCATGCCGGAGGAACTTTGAAATAAGTTCTGTATTTTCTGACGTTTTTCTGATTTTTGGGGAACAGTCAACCCCATACTTTCAGGCATGGAAGTCTACCTTCACAGATCATTGAAAAAGGATATCCCAGACTCCCTTCCCTGTTTCTCTTCAGATATCCCAGGAGTAAGATACTATTAAAGGAAAAAAGCCTTCTTTTAAATATAGAGAACTGTAAAAGGTGTGCCAGAGCCCTCTAGAGTTGCATTCCTAATCCACACTTGGGTCTAAGGGTGGGGGTGTGTGTGTGGGTGTGGGTGTGTGTGTGTGTGGGTGTGTGTTGGGGGAGAAGCATGTCTATATTCCTTTCTCAATCCCTGAAAAGTTGAGCACCAGTTTAAGAAAGATCCAGTGGCCCTGTGGTAACTCCAAGGCAATCTATTCCTTCCCCAAAACCTCGGGTCTAGTTTGTGACTTTCAAGATGTGCCCTCCTACATCTTGATAAGGAGATATCACCAAAGATAGGTCAGGCTAGGAATCTGTCACTTTCAGTGCAAAGTATTTTGCTTTGGCCTGGCATCAGCTCCGAGAATATATTTGGACTGTAATATAGCTCTGGCACGACATCTCCACTACTGCCAAGTGATAATTGTTAGTAAATGGTGCATTTTAAATGGCTGGCCATTATTTCTGATGTAATTTTCTATCAGAGCACTGTTGTTTTTTTTTAAATGGCTACTGCTGTATTCTTCCTTGTCTTCTATGTTCCAGGTACGTAAATTTGTTGAAAGGGAACAATCTCATATAGGTAATTCACTAATACTTCACTAGACATCTTAACGTCAAACACAGTGTAATAGTAAGACTATAAAAATTGCTTTGAAATATGTACCTTATGTTGCTGACTACTGAATTAGAGAAATGATCAGCAACATGCTGTGGATTACTTCTGCCTGGAAGGAGGGATTTTACATTTGTGCTTGAGACCGTATGTTTAACAGGTTTTTTCTTTCATTTTTTTCTCTTGTTGCCTGTGGACTTGAAGCACAAGCTCTTGGGACCAGTAGTAATTTCTGCCCGGCTTTCACTTCTGAGCCTTGCTTTTGTCGTCCTCAACATGTAATGTATTTTATTACCATGGAGTATTGGTGTTGAGTGACTTTGGAACTGGGAATAGTCTTGTTATTGTCCATTTACAGGCGCCAAGGCGGGTGTTGGTGATCTCTCCTTTCTAATGGAAATAGCTTTAGCACCAGTTGTTGTGTGGCCCAGTCTTCTGTGGCATCAAGCCAACTGTGCCATCTGCCTTCCATCTACAGAGCTCTCATTTTTTCACAATCTTCAGTTGGTTAAATCTCTCCATACCCCATAAGCAAGGACAGGATTATTCTCGTTTTACAGGAAGGGAAATTGACACATGGGGTGCTGAAATGACTTGCCCATAGTTACACAATGGGTAGAATTGCTAGGCAGTTACTAGGAACACTTGACTTCCAGCCTCATGTTGAAATCTAATAAGCATGCTCCCACCCATCAGCTGTGCCAAGCTCCGCAAATGGCCATTCCTACTACTGCATTCTGAATGTGGTGGCGGCTGTTCCTTCAAAGGTGTGAATCCATTGTCTGAAGACTTGCGTTCCCTTCATCAGCTGTGCTCCTTCTTGAAAAAACAACAAGGAGTCGTGTGGCACTTTAAGACTAACAGATTTATTTTTCACATGAACTTTCGTGGGAGAAAATCCCACTTCGTCAGATGCTTCGAAGATGGGTGGCATCTCAATCATTAGAGAGAGAAGATGGATGAGGTAATATCTTCTCATAGACCAGCTTCTATTGATGGAATCTTTCTGAGCTACATACAGCTCTTTCTCAGGTCCATGGTGACTTACCTTCTCTCTCTAATATTGTGGGACCAACTCAGCAAGAGCAATATTGCAAACAGTCCTCATTAGGTGATCTCCAGCTCTGTGGACATTTGAGCAGAGATGTTTCAGAAAATGAAGCCATATGTGAATATATGTTTGTCTTCATATGCTGGTAGCTACTTATCTGCCCTTTTGCAGACAGGGGTTCTGCTACTGTCTTTGATGCAGACTACTGATTTCAAGGCAATATTACTGTTAAGACCACTGAAACACTTAGTAATAAAAGTGCCACAGTTGTGTTCTTTCTTCCACTGAAACATTAACTTAGCCTTGTACTTGTATTGTCCTACATGTTTTACTGGGATACTTAGTAAGTATTTTAGCATTTGTTATATGAAGAAATCTTTAGCCGTAGCCAGTTTTGATGTAAATCTCTATCTGAGGATTATGGTTGGAATCTCTTAAAATGAACTGTCCATACACGTGAATTGTTGCTGAATTCTCAATTAGCAGCAGGGACTTGGCTCAGACTTTTTTAAAATGAAAGTTCACCTTTGGTCAAAGACCAAACAAGGAAAAGTTCAGGCCAAAAGAATAGTGTTAGAGTGGGATGTGTGACACCAGGGTAATGACGGAAACCCATTTTGCAGCCAGTGAAGTCTCACTGGTAGTTGCCTGTTTATATAATACGTATTCTCTTTAAGAATGGAACAGTTTCTTCCTGTGCCAAAAAAGGGGCCCAGAGATACCTATTATATAGTGGAAGTTCTGGGAATGTGCACACCGATACAAACTAACTGACATAGGTAACATTAAAAAAAAGAAAAATCCAAACTATGGAAAAAGTAGTGATGGAAAAGAAATATTAGGTCATCTAGGCTGTGGGTTCCCAACCATTTCAAGGGTGGGGACTCCTCCAGAGTTTGTGTGGCCCACCCTCCTGGCTGCAGCTGTGATGGCTTTGTTTGTAGTGTGTGCGATGGGGGGTGCCCTGGCAAAATCCTGTCCCCACTTCAGAGTGGAAGAGCTGTGGTGGGGGGGTGCTGCCAGATTTGTGCCCCCACCACAGAGCAGAAGAGCTGCAGTGCGAGAGGCACCCCGGCAAAGTCCTGGCCCCCCGCCCACTGCGGAGCCATAGTTGGTGGGGGAGCATTGGAATCAGGCTCCCGCTGTGAAGCAGCGGCACCTGCAGCAAGGTTTGGCCCCAAGTCAACCCCCCCCCCCCCCCCCAACCCCCCCCCCCCCATCTTGTCACCGGGCTTCCACTGCTGCCCTGGGCAGATCCTGGCTCGAACCCCCTGCCCTGCCCCCTTACCTTGGTGGCGGAGCTAGGAGTGGTCATGCCACAGGCTTGTTTCCTCCCTGAGCAAGCTTGGGCAGTGTGGGAGTTTTAAAAGCTCCCAGCCTGTGGCAAAGCAGCTTGCTCCTGGTGTCACCAGGCCCCAGCTCCTAGCTTGTCTGCAGACCCTGTGGAGTAGCTCTGCAGCCTCCCAGGTGTCTGTGAACCCCAGGTTGGGAACCACCAATCTAGGCCATTCTCTGCCAGATCTTCATACTGTTACATATGGAAAAAAACTTACGTGTGTCCAGTAATTTCCTCTTTCTTTAGAGCCATGGTTCAGTTTAAGCATTTGTTCTGCATCTAAAACATGGACCTTTTGCAGTGCAATGAGTTATCTAGTTGTGTCACTAGACTACTGCTTGTTATATCAGATCACTGTGCCTTCTGCTTTTCTGTACTGTTACTGGCATACCACCTTGTGTGATAGAGAGGTTTTTGGAGCTCTGACTGTCAGTGCTACTCAGAGGTTGGGAGTCTTTACTTGCAGTGGATTTCTATGGACTGAGCAGCTCAGCAGATATGATCTGACTGTATATCCAGGAGAAGAATAGTCCCCTGGATTTTCCTGGATGATAGTTTTTGCTCTTTGGTCCTTTGACCAGCCAGTGCCCTCCTTCTCTTAAAGTCCATCATAAAATCTGAAAACTGGGGATTTTCCCAGTAGTAGCTTCTAGATATGAAAGAGGGGACTTGATTTTGATTGTGGTGGTGGTTTCTCTTGTACTGTCCAGTAAGGCAGGAGTGAATATAGAATAAAATGAGTAGCACACTTCTTCACTTTTTTTGGCCTTTTTCTTTAGATTTTGTTGTCAGGAAGCCTATCTTCTCAGTTATCCCTTAAGGAGGGGAGATTTTAGAGTGGTAGAAAACAGCTGCATGAGAAAACCCACCCAAATACAAACATAGCTGTGTGTTTTTTGACTTTTTTTGTATTTTTTTTTTTTTTTTCTGTCTTGGAAAATCACTGCTGTCTTACAAGCTCTATTCTCTTTCCTGTTTGTTAGGTCTGCCTAACCACGGACAAACCAGACAAATGGTAAGAGAATGTTCATTTAAGCCAAAAACGGGAAATTAAAAAAAGCCCGAACTGTAACATTCTAGATAGTCCTTTTAAAGCCTAGTTATTTCACCTTTACCTTTGCTGTTCACAGCTATTCATACTTTCTCAATCTTTTTTTCAATTATCCAGGATGTTCCTGTATAAGGAAAACAGATCTAAGTGTTTAAATGAAAATAGGCAAAATCCAATATGAATCAATGAAATTTTTTTGAATGGAACATTTTGTGTGTCCACTAACACAGAAATTGAGTGGTTGTTTACAGCAAAGCCCTGACCAATATTTTAGATGGCATGTATCTCATTGAAGGAGGAAAGGATTAAATGATGGAAGGGATTTTATCTGGAGAATGGTTTACTTTTTAGAAAGTCAGTGTAAAGATGCCTGCTGAGAATGTATGTGTTTGTAAAAGTACAAAAATCATCTTAGCCTTTCATCCAGTATCCTGAGAGCTTTATTGGGGGACAGAAGCAAATAGCCAGTCTGAGTGATGGGTCTCTAGCAAAGTGCTTTCCATGGAGTGCTCCTGGGGTGCAATTCGCCCCTTTGTGGAGGTCCAGCACAACAAGGTGGTGCCACTTGAATCCATCAAAATGGGATTTAATGGTCCTTGTTATGAAACTTTTCAGAGGGAAGAATTTTTCACCATTGAATGTTTGCCACAAAGCACCATCATAGTGTTGCTATCATGGAGTTTACCCTGGTTGATAAATTGCCAAAATGTACTAGTGTGAATGGAAACAACTGGAAATTAGTAAGTCTGCAGCAGGTCTGAATGACACTATAGAATAAAGTGAATCAAATGCTTTGCTTTTGGGTAGAGTATATCTTATGGCCTGGGGTGTAATACTGTCATGCTGTTCTAGTTGTAGGATCACTTTTTGTCTGTCACATATCAGCATTTGGTAAGAACTAATGAATTGTAATATTAATTGAATTCAGTTTCACTTCTCACTGCAGAGGAGACTGGCTACTTGTTTGTGTCTGCTATGTAAACCAACTCACAGTGTATTGGAAGAAATCTAAGATATGCTAAATCCTCATCACCTGCAGGGACAAGAATGTTGAATAGTCTCACTGCTCTTCCTATATGCTTAAAATGTTCTACTGAAAATGAAAGGTCTCCGTTTCAGGATGTACCAGTTGAACTGATTGCATGTTTGGGGGGAGAGGCATATTACAAGCACAGTTCCTCCTATCTTTCAGACATTACATTGCAGTTGTTCTGACACTGAACACATGGAAGAAAATATTCTTCCTACCCCAACAAAAAGGACACTTTCCAGAAATCTGGCAACACCATGTTTCAAGCATTGTTCCCCAAACCACAAAAGTAAAAGCTGAATTTGTGAAAGTATCTTGATGGTTTGCCCTGCTGAAATTGTCTTAAATACAAGAGAGTCAGAAAAATGTTGAGAAAATAGTCTGTCATTTATATAATATAATTGGGAGCTGCTTCCAGTTTTCAAAGAATTGAGGAAAAGGATTTTAGCTCTTTTGTAGACTTGTATTTGCTGAGTGAGAAGACTAAGAAAATGTAGCAAACCCTTAAGCATCCAGTGGCATGTAAATTACATTGGGAAGAATGGAAGATCTTGTCGCATCTTTTTTGAGAGAAAATTTGTTTTTGACTAAATGAAATGTTCAGAAAGTATTTTTTTGCAGGAAAATTTAAACTGAATGCCCAACGCCCACCCATCTGTTTCCCCCTCCCCCCTGAAAGAAGAAAATAGACCCCTTGTCTCTACAATATTTCAGTTTGGGTGTGATGCGAGGCTACCTCTTGGGAAATATAGTTTGGGTGCTTCATGTTCTTATTCTCCTGTGGAGGGTGGGCTTCCCAGTCAGACTTCTTCTCCCATGATGCAGAATGACCAGAGACACCAAAGATACACTTCCTCCCCTCTCCAAGAGGGGTCACTGTGGTACATTGTGGGAGATGTAGTCTTCCAAGAGATACTGGGGCCAAATTTCTAGTCAGACATCTTGTTTTGGCTGGAACCTTTCAGAATTCCAGTTTTGCCTCCAAAATCGGCTGGGCTCCAGGTAATGGATGACCATTCTTCAGAGTTTAACTCCATTTGCATCTTTATAAAGTTTGACTTTTAACTTTCAGTAAAGTGGCAGGGGCTAATTTTGTAAAGCAAGTTCAATATCAGTGTGGGTACTGGAATAAGATAAATGTCCCAGCAAGACCTTCTGATAACCACCTTTAAAGTTTGTGATTTTAGCTTTTCTAAAAGCATCTTTAACTATATATTGCCCTTCTTAAAAAATTAACCTCTTTAAGGCAAAATGGATGCAGGTGAGTGAGAAAGAGCTCAGTATAACTGTGGAGCCAATTTTTGTTTCATTGGTTGTAAATCTGTTTCTTTCTCCTGGAATGTAATGGAAATATTCCAGATTTACAGCAGTGTCACTGAGCTCTGCATCCTGCACACAATCTTCCAAACTTGGTATGATCCTTTTGCATACAAATGTTGGTTTACTGGCTCAGGTTTGTATTGTTTGAGTACTGTGCTGTCTTAGTTTTAAGAAGTCCTCAGCTTCTGATGCTAGTGGCCAGTTGCTGCTTCATGGAATATACATTTACTCATGGGCAGGAAGAGGAGAACTTGCAGTGAACTTTTTAAAACCTGATTTGGCAGCTTTAAATCCTTTTCTCCTCTTGTTTGTTTGCATGCCACCTGTGGATTAGCTTCAGTCCATAATTTCCCTTCTTTATATGTTGTTAGGGACCAAGCCGAAACTTGCTGCTCAATGGGAAATCATACCCAACAAAAGTCCGATTAATTCGTGGTGGATCCATGCCTCCAGTGAAAAGGAGGAGGATGAACTGGATTGATGCTCCAGATGATGTGTTCTACCTGGCCACTGAGGAAACCAGGTAAGAAATAGATGACAGTCAAGGGTTTCTCACTGTGTGACTCCTTTTGGTTTCTACTTTGCATGTATCACCCCCAGCACCCTTCATGCATGGCTGATGACATTTGTTTTTACAAGTCAGGAAAGTCTCTTCACCGTGCATGATATTATGTAGTTCCCTAAGTTGTTTAAATAGAATTGACCCTTGGCAGGGTCAGCTCAAGGGGTTGTGGCGCCCCAAGCCAAATTTTGATTTGGTGCCACCCCCCTAATCTCATTCATGGAGGTTGAAACTGTTTTCCAAAATGCATAAATCTCCAGCATCTGCCTACAGAGGGATTTAAAGTTCACTCTTCCTACATGACTTAAGCTGCAGGCTGACTGACAGTGCCTGAGCTGCTAGGAAAGAGTTGAAGAGACGGGAGCCAGCCTGATCTTCAGGGGGGCTAGGCACCCCTAAGAACTGTCACCCGAAGCCATGTCTATCTCTTGTCTCACAGTAGAGCTGGCCCAGGTCTTTGGCCAACTGTTTGTGATTGCAGTACTCCACAGAAAGAGGATTCATAGGGATGTGAGATTTGAGGAGACCTCTTGGCTCATCAAGTCCAATCCTTTGCTTAACAGGCAACACTTATAATTTCATCCATACATTCATCGAGCTCCATCTCAAAACTACTGTTTGCCTCTACTCATCCTGCAGGGAAGGAGTTCCAGAAACTCACTCCTCTGACTGTTAGAAACCACCTTCTGATGTGAATTAAAAACTGCTCCTAAGAGCTCTTGATTTGAATTGGAGCAATTGTGGATTGAGCACTGATTTTGAGGTTCAATGAGGTGATGAGCATTACGAATCCTTGGATTTGAGTTGGTTATTTTCTGGGCTAATCTTCCCTGAATCAGCCAGTTGTTGCAACATGGGTTTCTCTGCCTCCCTAGGAGAACTGCCATGATATTAACCAAAAGATTGTCAACCCTTGGTGCTGCAGATTGCGCACCTAGCCTTTGCTCTTACTAGGAATGATGTGTTCTGACCAGGAATTTGAGAGGCTTCTGTGGGCTGGCTAAGTGAACATTTGTTAATAGGCATTTTACAGGTAAAAAGCCACAAATCAGACATGAGGATCTAAGGGGGGAATCGTGGAGGCTAGAATCATTGACTCTGGTGGAGTTTGAAATGATGGATGAATTGGAGATTTCGAAGAGCCAGAATGGGATACAGCTTCCTTTGTTCATTGGAATGAGAAAATAACGGGAATAAAATCCTTTAACATTGAATTCTTTAGGTACCTTCTCTGCTGCACTCAGGTGTTTTGAAGAGAGTCCCTTTCTTGGGTTAACAGTATCTTCCGAGAAGGGTCCTTGAAAAAGAACAGGGAAGGTGGAAGGAGAAAGGTTAAAAGGGACTGGAACTGAATAGTTCCAAAGGGGCAGCTGTGTTAGTCTACTTCAGTAAAACGAACAAGGAATCCTATGGCTCTTAAAGACTGACTATTTATTGCATGAGCTTTTGTGGGAGAGAATCCCACTTTGTCAGATGCTTTGAAGATGGGGGAACTACAGAACTGGAGGAAATAAATGCAGGGGAGTGTAAGTCATGGGATCGGATCACAATGTAACAGCAAATCAAAGCAGGAACTGAATAGAACAGTGGTTCCCAACCTGTGGTCTGTGGACCACTGGTGGTCCGTGAGTGTACTGCAGGTGGCCTGTAGGGGGAAAAGGATAATTACTTCAGGTAAATGTACTGTGGTGAGTGTGACATGTTTGTTAGTGAGCATAATAAATTATTAAAAATAGCAGCACTTTTAATACCCCTTGATATACAAGTTTGACTCTCATATGCCATAGGCTATGTTAAAAATGTGTAAAATGGTTTGCTTATGCAGTGGTCCTCAAAAGCTTTCAGTGATGATATAGTTGTCCACATAAAGGAAATGGTTGGGAACTGCTGGAATAGAATATTGCTTCTTCACAAGAATCAGGACCCAGTGACACAGGTGATTACACTCCAGGCTTCCTGCAAATATTCCTGGGGACTATCAAAAGAGCGGAGGTGAAGCTGAAGATATCCTTGCGTGCTTCTGTCAGGCTCTTCATGTTGACCTCAAATCTTCTTCCTCATGGAAATGTCAGATGGGAGTGGGGAAGCAATGGAGGCAGAAGGTCACCTTCATTGGAATCTTTTTCCATAAAATTCATGCTGTTATATTCAGTGGCCAAAGGGGGAGAATGTGGAGGGGGGGGGTGTGATATTTCAGGAATACGACGTTGAGTTCCAAATCAAAATTAGTTAGTTTGGAAAGAGAACTTCCATCTGAATAACTTTTACTCTGAAAATTTTGAATTTAAAACTTTCTATTAATTTTTTCATTATCTGTGACCAAATTTACATTTTAAAAAAATTCTGTCCATAAAAATATGGGAATCTCACTTTTTCCAGTGAGATACAAATTGAAAATGAAATCCTGACTCCACTGAAGTTATGGCCAAATGTCTGTTGATAGGTTTTCACCTAGCAGAACAAAGGACTCCAAACATCCAGGCAAAGGCATGTTTACAAATTGGAAACTTGTTACTGATATGGGACTGAACATTACCCGTTCTTAGGCTTGGGCCTGTGTAATTTTGGTGAAGTGAGATTCCATGTTTGAGGGGAAAAGAGACCATCTCTGACTTTTATTGTTTTAACTGTCAGCTGTTTGAAGCTGCTCTGGAGTTTGGAGTGTTAGAATGAATGTAAAGGAGGTGGCTTTGTAGGCAGGTGAAATGGCCAGAGTTATATGCTGAAACATTTGTAACATGGCTCTGAAATGTATAACGTGGCTATTATTGCTGTGCTGGTTTGTGTAGGGATATTTAACATATACTTTATTAACAAAACTGTTTAGTCACTGTAACTGTTTCCAACATTACCTACATCTGCTACGATATAGGCTTTGATCCTATCAAAAATTCCATATGAGACTCGTCCACTAATGTCAAAGTAGAGAGCTTTGGGCTCCTTGAGGGGAGACATTCCAGGGGGTAGCTGTGTTAGTCTAGTTCAGCAGAACAAACAAGGAGTCTGGTGGCACTTTTAAGGACTAACAAATTTATTTATAGCATGAGCTTTCATGGGAGAAAAATCCTACTTTGTCAGATACTTTGAAGACGTGGAGTGAGCAGAATGGGAAAAGTTATATCTATAACAATCCTCCTCTTTGTTGGGTTTGTTTAAAAAAAAAAAACAAAAAAAAACCCAACCAACCAACGTGAGAAGAAATAGGTGTCAACCCATCCCATTAATGTGGATGGCCTCCTGCAAGCATTTGTAAGTGCCAGGATTTTCTGCCTTTGTGACAAACTCCTGTTGTTTTTCATTGCTTGTAGGAAAATTCGCAAGCTGCTTTCATCGTCTGAAGCCAAGCGAGCTGCCAGGCGCCCTTACGAGCCCATTATCCTCCGACCAGTCCAGGCAGTGCAATTACGGCAACCCATGAACGATGAACCGATAATCATTGAGGATTAAAACAAACTGAGGAGCCTCACACTGACAGTGGATCTGCCCCGAAAGAATCACCCCCCACCTCCATCCATACTTGAGTTTTTATGGCTATGGTGTTGAACTAACTGCTGAAGATTGGAAACCTTTAAGGAACTGTTTTGCATCTTTTAAACCCCTAACAGGAACTCAGCCCTATCAGAGTCCGGATGACCACAAACTGCGCGCGCGCTCTTTCTTTCTCTCTCTCTCTCTCTTGCGCGTGTTCTTTCTCTCCTCTTTTTTTTATTTTTTTGGTAGCCTATTTTCCCCCTCTTGCTTGTAGATTACTCAGTCTTTTTGTAGACATGTGGGAGGGAAGGTAAGTTTAACTTATTAAGAGAATGTGGAATAGTGATTTTTAGCTTTCTGTTTTCTCTTCCCTTGGAAGAGCTAGAACCCTTCGTTTTGTGACTGAGCTCTCGTTGCTAACCATTTTTACGAGGCTGTGTTGTAAGAATTTTTTTTAATTTTGTGGATGGTGCCATTTTTATTTCATTTTTGTTGTTGTTGTTTCTTTTGTAGATAAAGGTCTGATCTGTAACTCAAATATTTGGAAATAGAGGATTTGAAAGCCAGCTACAACGTCAGTTACTTTCCTTGGTCCTGTCCCTTGTGGGTTTTTTGTTTTTGTTTTGGGGTTTTTTTGGTTTTTTTTCTTTTTTGGATAATTTTGCATGGCCAATTTTGCTTGTGCTCATGCACAAGACAAAAACAACTCAGGCTGAGAAAGGAGCGAGCTGAGAACTGAAGAATCTTGCAGAATATCACATTAATCCTGAGCAATTGAGGACAGATTATATTCCAGTCAATCCCAGGGAGGCCTGGCTTGTGTCATTTTTCACAGTAACCAGAATTTTTGTGTGCTGCCTTCTGCCTTCATCTGGAATGCTACATGCTGTTTTAACAACATGGACCAGCAGTAGGCCCTCCAGTGTGACTAGTGTAATGAGTTGCTGTGATCTGGCTCCAAGAGTCAAATCCACTAATGCCCAGGGATGTTTTGCTTTGAATTCTGAACTTGTTTGTGAATCAGTGTTTTTGGACACACCTCTCCACAGTGAGCCTGGTGGTGGTGGCTAAAATGCATCACTGTACATCTCCCAATTGGAAGGAATTTAAAGTTAAATTACAACTGGGTTTTAATCAGAACAGACTGTCTGAAGTTGTTTTCCCCGTGACATTTTTGTGTTTGAGGTTTGTTTTTTGTTCTGCAGTACCTGAACTACTTATGTATTAGCAAGTCTGTGTGATTTTTTTCATGTGTCTTCTCATGGCGGTGCATTTTCAAAATGCTCTTGCTTTGTTTTGAAAGGTTGTAAACTATCGTTTGCAACTTGTACTGATTTGTCCATGTACCTGCCTCAAGCAGAAACAGCATATAATGATCCCCAAGTCATTCCACGTGCGTCAGCAGTGAGATGAGCCAAAGTTGTATTTGAGTTATCACAGTCCAGCCCGTGATTCGGTGCAGCTCTGCACCTCTGGGTGAGGCAGGATGGAACCGCTACAGAACAAGAACAGTTGAGTTAACTTTACTTAATAAACCCGGAACCTGAGCTTTTGTGAAACCTCTGGCTTCTTGTCTGTGTTTGGAAATGTTAACTCAAGCTGGACCTTTGCCAAGGCCCTGCCTACCTGAAGGCTATGGGACTGCGCTTGTTTCTGTGCCTCCTAGAAACTGCTTTGATTTGAAGAGTGCTTGGAGAACTGTTCTGCTGTTTTCTCTGATTTCTTCGCGTGTTCCACCTGGCAGCTCTGTCATTTTGGGCAACCCTAATTCAACTTTCAGTCCCACTAATATACTTAGTGTTACATATGAGTTTTTTGAAATCTGCAGCAGCATCTCAGAGTCCAGACCTTGCTGTGGTGCTAAAAGCAGCTGTGTAGACATTCAGGCTCTGAAATTTGTCCCCTTACATGTACTTCAGAGCCTGAACTTGAGCACCCACACAGCTGTTTTTAGTGCTAGTCCCAGACTCTGGGCCATGGATGTTAAAATGCAGTGTAGACATAGTCTTGAATACCTCTAGAACTGTACCTCCTATTGTTTTAGAATCTGAAAAGTTAAATTGGTTTTCTCTCCTGCACCACGGCTCTTACCAGGATGAAGAGAACAGCCTGAATCAGAGGCTGAACTCTGCCCTGCATCAAAACAAGAGATTCAACACACTTTTGATAGCTCCTCACTGAGCCAAGGGCACAAATGTGATGTGGCTGGATAGAATGCCAGTGGGCTAAACCCTGGATAGGTTGACACTTAAATATTTCCCTTCCACAACACCTCACTACTAGGACAAGCAGAGTTAGTTCAGTGCACTACTGAATCATTTTATGACAGGGACAGACTGATTCCTGTGCTTCTACTGTCTGGTCTGTTCCTCAACACTCCATATTCTCCCTTCATCACTGATCTACTACTTCAAAAAGAAGAGAGGACAATCGGGCTGAAAAAAAGTCAATTTTGTGAGACCTGTTGCCTGTGAGATCTGAGGAGACTGCCTCAGGCTGTCAACTACAGGAAGATCTCAAGTCCAGTGGTATGTGACTTTCCTTTAAGGACTGGTTACACTGCAGGGCAATTTTGGTGGTCAAAGGGAGATGCTCATGTTACTTAAAATAAGTTGTTTGTCCCACTTCTACTAACACTGCCTTACCATGGCATCCCCACAGCTCTGAGTCAATGTGAAATGGCCTCCCATTGACACAGCTCTATGCTACTTGCCAGGTAGCTCTTAAATTGATGTCCAGCCCATTCTGTGTTTTGACTGTGTGTCTTTAATGATGCCCAATCAGACTCGTACAGTCAATGCTACACTGGTGGGGGTGCCGTCAAAAATGTAGCCGTGTGAGGAGGAGGACAACAGCCTAGAGTGACTACTCTGGAAATTGCAGAATTTAATCCTCGCAGACCACTTTGAAAGTACTTTTCTTGGTGTTTGACTTAATGCCACCTAAAACTGGCAGTGAAGGTTATGACTGATTGGTCCTCTTGTACCAAGTCACGTCCAATTGGACTTTGCCTGCATTAAGAGATCTCAGGCTGGTGAGATGCAACTTGGTTTTCACGTGACAAATTACAGTTTCAAATTACAATTTGAAAGTACACAAAGTTCCAAGGGGGCAGCCATGTTAGTCTAGTTCGGTAAAACAAACAAGGAGTCCTGTGGCAAGTTCCCCCATCTTCAAAGTGTCTGAAATGGGATTTTTTAGCTCAAGACAGCTCATGCAATAAATAAATTTGTTAGTCTGGGGTTCCCAACCTGTGGTCTGCAGACCCCCAGGGATCCACAGATATCTTCCAGGGGTCCACAGTACTGCTCCCCCCCCCCGCCCCCTGGGGCCAGAACCCAGCTGTGGTCCCAATGCTCCTGCTGGGGCTGAATCCTGGCGGGGCTGGGGTCTGCAGAGGGCTGGCTGTTGCTGCTGCTTGCTGGCGGCTGATGCTGGCAGTGGCTTGGCTTCGCTCCCCTAGGGGCTGGCTGGGAGCCATGGCCACAACAGCCCCGGCTCCTAGCAGGGGAATGGAGCCACAGGCATCTCATGGGGCGGGGCAGTGAGGCATAGCCTCACGCTGCAGTCACCGCTGCCCCATTCTCCTGCCGGACAGCGGGGGCTGCTGCAGCTGTGGCCCCCTGCCCAGGAGCTGCCTGAGGTCCCATTCCCCTGCTGGGAGTGAGATTCTTCCCCCCCCCCCCCCCAGGGCAGGGGGCTATAGCTGTGGCAACCCATGCTCCTGGCAAGAGAATGGGGCTGCGGTGGCTGCAGCGTGCAGCTATGGCTCCTGCCTCTGCCTGGGAGCTGTCTGCGGCCCCATTTCCCTGCTGGAGAGCAGGGGCTGCCATGGCTATGGCCCCCTGCTCGCGGGGGGGGCTGCTCCCAGGCAGGAAAGTGGTTCAGGCCAGATGCTGACCCCCCCACAGTGCGTTGTCGCTCAGTGGCAGTGTGCAGGGGGTCCCCAAAGCTTTTTCCCCCTTCCACAGTGGTCCCCAGCCTTAAAAAGGTTGGAAACCCCTGTTAGTCTTTAAGTGCCACAAGACTTCTTGTTTGTTCTGAAGTACACAGTCACTTACAGTGACCACTTGAGGGCGCCAAGCCTGCAGCTTCAATGAGTGGAGCACTATAAATACGTTCATCCAGGGCAGGGCTTATTAACCCGTGGGGTTGCCATGATCCTCTTTTAATAAATTGAAAAAGGAAATACATTATTAATTCAAAACTGAACCATGGGTCACAAAGCTGACTTCCAAACTTATGCTGGGTCCAAGCCAAAAAAGGTTAAGAACCACCAATCTAGGATGTTTCTGTGATTATTTAAAATGAGTGGACAAAGCCCTGTAGTATATCCCATTCTGCACTGGCCTCCAGGGTTGCATGCCCGTTGCATTTCCCTAGCCCTTGCTTTTCTGCTACAGACTGCACTTGGCTGGACCATGGGAGGAGCGCAGATGAAGATTTGGCAATAACTGGGTCATCCCAAGGAGTGAATGCTACTCATAGTCTCTGTCTTCACCTCTTTGTTCTAGCATTCCAGACTGCCCAGACCAAATCCCTCTTAGGCCACTGCTCATTGCAGTTGGCTTCATCTTCCAAAGAGATGCCTCTCTCCTTCATAGGGGCAAGTCTCTTGCATATTGGTTGTCTGGGCACTTGTTCTCTTGTGAAGATGTGTGTAAAGCAGAAGTGATTCACCATGGGAGTCTTGTCCGTACCCCTATCAGTTGCTAGTGATGGGCTGCAGGGACTCCTGTCTGGATCCTTCATATGCTTTGTTCCTAAGGTCCAATTCTAAAGCAATTCTTAAGGATGCTAGCTGCTGATTACACCAGCTGAACTGATGTCTCCTCATCTGCTTGGCAGCCTCTGTGTTTTATCTTGCTCCTCTTTGCTGTAGTTTGAACACTTTCCATGTAAATCTATAGCAAAGTCCATGGTGGATTCATGGAATCTCTCTCATTTCTCCCTTGTGGGATCAGACTCTTGCCTACAATGTTCTCGCTAAGCTGCTGACGCAGCTAAGCAAGTTATGGTGTTTTTTTGCTGTATGTCAATTTGTGAGGCTAACCCCTCCCCAGCACCACCCCCTGAGCTGACCAGATCCCTTCCTCCCACCCTAACCTGCCTGTCCACTCTCCCAGTCCTTCCCCCTGCAATCCCCTTGTGCCCTTTCCTTGCTGACTGCCTGACTGTCCCCAATCCCCACCCCCCAGGGCCACCTTACCTGGCCGCTGGCCCGGAGCATGCATCAGAACATGCTCAGGGTGGGAATTTTAAAAGCTCCCAGTTCTTCGGAAGCTCTCTGCAGGCCAGAAGATTGTTCCTTCTGGCCGTGTGTGGCTGGCATTATTTCCCTGAGTGGATCAGTGGTGCGGGCTGCTCACCTGCCCAGCTACACAGCTTACAGGGAACATTGCTTGCCTGGGGGCTGAAAGGGGGTTGGAAATAACAAGGGCATTTGCCTTGTGTTGCTTGTGGTGAAAAGGCCGCATCAAAGAGGAAAAGGTGCCAGCATTTTCTGAAGCTGGTCAAACTCTGGATTCACCTCATCCCTTTTGGAAAATGTCCTGCTGTTTGGGTCCCCTTGATGAGAATGGTTTGGTCACAGCTTTCTGTGGTACATTGCCCCAGGAGAGTAGGACAGATCGTTGGTCTTAATTCTCTCTTGATGTAGCTGGTTCTTCATCCGTTCTTGGTGGCTTCAGCCCAGGAGAAGGCTGGCAGCTCTAGTCTGTACTAGTCTGTGCATCATTTTCACAGTTGGTTTTGAATGCAAAAAGTTAGTGACTCAATCTGACTCGTGCTTGTTTCCTAGCAAGCTGGAGGAGGAAAGTGGTATATTTGGAAACAATTGTCACTTGCTCATCCATGCATAGCGAGGAGTCAGATGGGAGCAGGAGGCTTTAAATCATTCTGAGAAATGGGGCCTTATGTCTAGGATGGAAAGTGGTGACAGAGTATTGACCAAGCCTTCAATGTGTTCTCTTTGACCAGTTATCACCAGGGTTCAGCAGCACCTCTTCTCTAGGAGATACTTTCCTGTAGGCACTGTGGAGTGGGTTACATCAGTTGAGTGGTATGGAGCTGAGTGTCATCTACATCCTGTTGGCAGCCAAGGTGGTGGCATCTCTCCCCTGCCCAAGCAGATATTTTGAGGAGAGTCTAGATACCTGTAGGACCTCTTTGGAGAACAGGGATGCTTACCCATCACTGTTCTGAGCTCTGCAGGAGAGATGAATGGAGCCACTGTTGGGCTGGGCATGCACTCCTGTTGTGTCATGAGTTGGGTGACTACGCTGTTGTGTTAAGGCTGTGGAGAGACCCAGCCTTGAGAGCACAGAGATTTTACTTGCACCCAGGGACTTGAGACGGTTTAGTGCCTCTGTAGCTGTCTATTTGTAGTGCCCTGGTTGTGTGGCATCCAGGATGTTGGCTGGTGTTACATTGCTGTAGGTGTTTGGTCATTCCTTGTAGTCTAACTGGCATGCCAAGGAACTGGTGTAGGAGTGGGAGCAAGCTACTAATGGTTGGCAGGTCAGGTAGTTTCTTTCCCTGCTTACAGTTCTCTGCATTACTTGCACCAGCTTAAGCTCTGAGTGATTATGTGTGTGCATGAATATAGGGTACATACAATTGTGTGTACAGTTGCAGTTGGTAGAGTGCCCTTTCTGTGCTCATACTCCAGCTCTTTTACCCAGCACTCCTAAGGGAAAGGCATTTTAGTCCAGACAGAGCTGCAATGTAGATCAAACCTCAATATGGAAGTGAGTCAGTTTTAAATAGGTAATTTATGTAACGAGTGGCCCAGCTTCAGTGTATAGACTCAACTTGGAGCTAGAGTCTCAGCCCTTGTCTACATTTGGGGGCCTTTTGGTGGTAGTCGACCACCGGTTATGCAGGGAATGTAAAATTGCTTGCATAACCATTGGCAACTTTCAAAGCCACCAGTACACATCAGGGAAAAGCCAACTGCAATCCGCTCCCAGAACGGTAAAGTGAGGGTGGCAAAATTGTTGCAGTCAGTATAGACATAGCCTCAGAAAAGAAGTCCATTAGCCTGTTGGAGAGAGAGCAGGACAAAATGCTGCAGTTAAACTGCAAGCCATGGGACTGTGTTAAGACTGCAGCATGTAACAAGATAAGACTGAATAGGTATTTCAGAGCAAATCTGATCGACAGAAGCATTTTTTGCATGCCTATTGCTGGGCCTTAGTTGTCACAAGACTATACTGATGTCCTGAGGGTTCTGTCAATGAGGAACAGACAAGTAAATATGCTATTATCCTTAGTTTTAGATAACAAGTAAAGTTAGCAGCCTATGCAAGGAGAAAGAAAGATGTTTGCACTGCTTCACAAGCTCCTTCTGGAAGAAACAGAAGGATTTTTGCTTTGATCTTGGGGTCTGCCTGGCAGAGTGTAGTCAGGCACATCAGGCAAAATGTATCCTTATGAGTGCTGTTCTGCCTCCGGCGCTGATATCATGTTGACTACATAAGTGTATGCATGTATGAATCTCTGAAGGCATGCTCCCTCAGGGTTACTCCTGGCTCAGATCTCTAAGTGGGAACTTTAGTTAGCCCGGTGATCTAGAGCTGGGGTCTCAACTCAAGTCACCTGTGAGGGTCGCCTGAAGGCTAAACCACTGAAACCTTTCCAAACAACAATATTGTGAATATCAGGAATGATCGTGTCGTGGGCTGCGTGAAATAGCTTTAGGGGCCACATGCGGCCTGCAGGCTGTTTTGAGACCCTTGATCTAGAGCCTGGCTTGGATCTTGAGCAGGAACTCAATTAGCCTGGTGATTCGAAGCCAAGGTCAGTGTTCCATTATTTAACACTTTGGGTTACCTTTGGCTTAAATCTCTGGGGAGAGCTTGCTTAGCTCAGTAATTTGGAGCCTGGGTGTACCCTGAGTGCAAGGGGTTAAACTTAAGCAACACTCACAATTGAGGACAACAACACGATCATGGACACTTGTAGAAATGAAGGTGCCAGGCTAGGCTTTATTGCAACATAGCACTATGATGAACAATCCATGTCAACACATTTGTTGGCAGCATTGGTACTCTTAATGCAACGGTACAGATCAACTGACGGCAGGAGTTGCCATCACCCCTTTCGTCTGCACGAAGTTTGGGCTCCAGGTCTCCTACTCTTATACCCTTCTCGGACCTACTGATTCAGCCCCCTTTGTGATCCAAATTTACCTTGATTTGGTCCACATAGCCCTTTTTTGGCTGCCACTTATCAATTTGATAGGTCAACACATCACAGGACATCTCCGTCCATAAAGGTGTCAGGTTTGACCAAAGCATTACCTTTATCTCCTTGGTCCCAGGCTGACCCGACACCTCCCACCTTTCAGATACTTCTCCATTTTTCATACTTATTATTGCAATTTCCCTTATTTCTTACCAATTTCAGTGATGTTGAACTTGCACAACCAGTCTCTTGCCAGTTCAGGCCCTCTGTACATTGTGTTTGGACCTGTGTTTTGGATTACTTTGTTAGGTCTTGAGCCAGCATCTGTGCATTTCTACTAATTGTTTCTATATTAAAGTTTTAATTTCTGCTACATTCCCCCACTTTTTGTCTTCTATGGGGAGAATGTTTATCTATCGTCCAGGAAGAGCATAGTGTACAGACAGGAGGTGACCTGGTGGGCTAAATGCTGTTATGTGGCCATCTGTGTTATGGTGCCATCCATACACTTGTGCCCCTTCTGTCCCTTAGTCTGCACATTCCCTAATATGACTGGACAGATTTTATTAGCTGATTATTGATAGTCTCATATAGTGGGTCTGGAAGTATTGGGTCCAAGACTTAAGCTGGGGAATGTAGTTTTATGACTGAATGGAGAATAACCAATTGATTAAATTGCTTTGTAAGAACTTAATGTTGGTATTTAGACACAGAGGAAGATTGGTTTGAATTACAGATGCCTTAGTTAGGATGCAGTGTTACTAACCACAAATTGACTAGGACTAATGGGTGGTTTGTTAAACTTTTGTTAACATGGAACTTGTTCATTTGTTAACCAGTTGGCTTTCTACCTGATTTTATACTATTTGCTGCCATTGGTTTGTTAATTTTTACTTGTAGTTGGTTAAACAACTTAGCACTGCTGTGCATAATGTAAGAGAGACAGCGACACAGGAATAATACAGCAGTGCAGCACAATAAAAGAATAGGGATACAATTACTTTTAAAGTATCCAAATGTAACTCAAATGACAGTTCTACCGGGTCCAACTCTAGGTGATTGCCAACTTAATTGTCCACATATGGTATACCAGCATGTATACCAGTACAGTCTGTTGTTTTTAAAATACTTCATTTTACTTTTCTTGATATCTAGGGTTTCTTCACTGTATATTGATATCTTCTGGTGTCTTTAGGGTTTCATGTCTTCTGTTGTCTTTGGTTTGTTGAATGTTACCTTAAACAGCTTAACATAATTACGCTTTCAAATGTTTGTTTTAAATTTTTTGTTTTCTATAACCAGTAGTTTACAATGCAATAGGAGCCAGGTGCTCCTTGACGAGCAGTGCTCCCAACTGCTCCACTTTGGGTGTGTGTGTGGCACCGCACTCAGGATCGGAGATTTTTTCACCAGCAGTGGCTCAGGTAGTGGAGAGAGGTGGCAGTCACGGCATCCAGCGCACCTTCCCGCCACTGGTGAAGTCAGCGCCTCGCTCTCACCACAGCGCTGCTCTCCTCAGTTCCTTTCTACCACCTCTGACTCCGGATGGAGTCAGCGGTGGCTGTTCCTCAGGGAACTCTGAAAGAGAAGAAAGTTTTATTTATTCTAACAAGAAGACTAAACAACAGAACCAGGAAGCTGACAAACCAAAAACAAAACAAAACAAAAAAAACAAAAACCGCAAAAGAGATATAGTAATATAAGAAGCAACGTAAACGAGCAATGCCTAATTCATCTGGCTTCAAACGCTGTGCTTCATGTAATGACGCTATGCCAGCATCAGACGGACATGAATCCTGTATTAAATGCCTGGGAGAGGGACATTTGTCCCATAAATGCCAGCACTGTCGCAACCTCACCACATGGGCCAGAAAGGAAAGGGAGAGAAAGCTGAAACTTCTCCATTTAGAAGGCTTCCTTCGTCCCTCCTCAGATCCGGGTGCCTCTCCTCAGGTATCTGAGGGAGCGCACAGACGCCACTCCATGGTATCCTCACCAGTATCTACTAAGAAATCTAAACGTACTGACTCAACACCAAAAGCCTTGCAGCAGGAACCTATTTCCAAAATGGTAAACCCTGCAAGAGCTGAACCTATCAGATCCTCAAAATCAGACCGAGCTCAACTAGTCATAGCCACAGAACCAAAAGCGGCACCGCCAGCTACTATGGTGCCGAACCCGCTGCCACCATTAACCGTGCCGTTCTTAATGACACCACCAGCACCACCACCTGTCTCTGCGCTGAGCATGGTGCCATCAGCAGCACCTACACAGGCCCCATACTTGTCTCCGGCACCTCCACTGTTTCCAAATGCGGTGCAGCCGCTTCCACCTCAGCCGACTTTAACAACAGCGGCACCCTCGGTACCGCATCGGCATCTGCCTCAGGACCCCCTGGCATCCAAGAAACATACAAAGAAGTCTAAACACACTGATCTAGGACAAGATCTTGCTATCCATTCCTCTCCTATATCACCTTTATTTCAAACAGACTCTTCTGACAGTAGTCTGTCTGCTAGGTCTCAATCACCAAGATGTTCCTCATCATCGGGTTCATCCAGCCCGATACCTCCTGACTCACCAATTGAGCAGTCAGTTGAACCTGCTCCAGTAAACTCTAACATCACTTACCCTTGGCCATATCTGCCTTGGATGTTCTACCCACAACCACTAGGCATGAATTGTACCAACTGGCCATATTACACAATGTTTCATAACCCACCAAAGTCGGGTTCGTCAGGTGCACCCATATTAAAGGGCTTACCAATCTCTATGAGCAACATCAATTACAACCTAACACAACCGATACAATGACATCGGCTAATTCTCCTCACACTGCGGGTTCCCCAAACAATACTCCACAGCAGTCTTGATACGATGACCTCAAACAATTCCGAGAATTATTCAAATGAGCAGCTGAGTATGAACATCTTGCTTAATGATAACCCTATGACGCAGCACAAGCTGTACAAAATCCTCCAGGCGTCAGCCTCCAACAAATTAGCCTTACCCATGGATGAGGGCATAATAGAACCTGCAATAGAAATATGGCAAGCCCCCCACTTCTGCGCCTCCCTCGAACAAGAAAGCTGATAAATATTTCATTGCCCTGAAGGGTAATGAATTTTTATTTACTCACCCACAGCCAGATTCATTAATGATTTGAGGCGGCTAATCAACAGGCTAGACAAACGTATTCAAAAAACAATCCCCCCAACAGGGAGGACTAGAAGCCTGACACCCTTGGCAAAAAAAAGTTTACACTTCGGCAGCTCTCCAGTTGAGTGGCAAACTACACAGCTCTGCTCTCGAGCTATGATCATGAATTATACATGAAACTCAGTGAACTTTCCAACTTTATTTCACAGGAAAAGCATGAACAATTTAATCTTCTAATTACTGAGGGTCAGCTCGTTGCGAGGACAGCTCTTCAGGCTTCCCTCGATTCAGCTGATGTGGCCGCCAGAACCTTGGGCACTGTCATTGTCATGAGGCGTTCTTCATGGCTCCACGCTGCAGACCTGCCCAAACAAATGCAATGCACCATTGAGGACCTCCCATTTGACAAAGACAACTTGTTCGGCAAAACCACAAATGAAGTGATGCATGACTTAAAGGACTCACAGACCACATTAAGAACCCTTGGCATCTTTACTCCTTCATCACGGCACAAGCATTACAAAAACCACTCATTTACCTTTAGGTACCCCCAAACTCAATCCAGTCGCAGAATCGACACTTACAGAAGCAAGCCTCGACAATCCCGCAGGAACAAACTGATGAACCAAGCACATAAAACCTCCCAACCTGGTAACCTCAAACAACAGTTTTGATGGTCAGGTCAAGTAACCGGCCACCGGACCAACTGGAGACCAAAAACAGTCACTTTTACAATGCCTGATCTTCAAGGACAGACTGTCCATTTCTCCATCACTGGAAGGCTGTTACATCCAACAAGTGAGTCATAGAGATTATTCAAAACGGTTATTCTATCCCATTTATCTCAAAACCAAAAACCCAACCCCCTTCCCCATCCCTCTTCAGGGACCCCATTCATGTACAGCACCTGTACGACAAGATCCACCACCTTCTGCACATTGGAGCGATCAAACAGGTTCCAAAAGATCGGGTGGGGAGGGGTTTTTATTCCATGTACTTCCTAACCCAAAAGAAAACGGGGGGTTGGAGGCCAATACTAGATCTCAGGCGACTAAACAAGCACATCCAAGTAAAAAAAAAATTCAGGATGGTGACTTTAACCAGCATACTCCCCTCCCTTCAATGGGGCGATTGGTTCGCCTCCCTCGATTTGAAAGATGCGTACTTTCATGTTCCAATACATCCACCCCATTGCAGATTCCTTTGTTTTGTGTTCTTCCACCACCATTACCAGTACATGGTCCTCCCCTTCGGACTCTGCACAGCACTGAGGGTTTTTTCCAAGCGTAAGGCCCCGGTGGTGGCCTTCCTATGCAAACAGCAGATCTCCATATTCCCTTACCTAGACAACTTTCTTATAAAGGCTTCCACGCAGCAAGAAGCCAATCGGGTGATCCAAACAATAGTCAATCTTTTCCTTTTACTGGGCCTAAACATAAATTTCACTAAGTCATGTTTGCAGCCAGCGCAGGAAACACATTTTATCGGAGCTCGGATTCACACACCGTTGGCAAAGGCTTTCCTTCCCTTGGACAGATTCCACAACCTGAAGCAGATAGGCTCTACCATCCAGAACTCACCTATCATTTCAGCCCGTACTTGTATGCAAATACTTGGTCACATCAGCCACCACTTGCTTAGTCCATCACGCACGTCTCCACATGCGTCCCTTCCAATTATGGTTCCTATCACATTTCAAGCAAAACAGACATTCCCTCACACGACTTTTATCCATCTCAAACACAGTCAAGGACTCTCTTTACTGGTGGACAGATCACAATAATCTCTTACAAGGTGTTCCCTTTCTTCCACCTCAGCCAGACATAACTATTACCACCGACGCGCCTCTCAGTGGATGGGGAGCGTACCTCCAGGAAATGACCGCAGATGGCACCCAGCCGACTCATCCTCCCACATAAATCTACTCAAGTTAAGAGCAGTCAATACGAGCCTGCCAAGAATTCCTCCCCGTGATCTCGGGAAAAACAGTCACGATTCGCACCAACAGCAGAACGTGCATGTTCTGCATAAATCGTCAGGGGGCAACCAGCTCACAACCACTGTGCCTGGAGGCAACGAAATTATGGGACTTGTGCATACACCATGTCATACACCTCCTTGCGGAATACCTTCCCGGCAAGGACAACACTCTAGCGGACTCCCTGAGCCGTTCTTTTTCCAACCAACACAAATGGGAGGTATGCTGCGACATCACATAAGCAGTTTTCCAACAACGGGGCTTCCCCACCATGGACCTATTCACCTGTGAGGAGAACAAGAAGTGTGCTTGATACTGCTCTTGAGCAGGAAGGGGTTGAGGGTCAAGCGGCAATGCCTTTCTTCTTCATTGGGGCGAAGAACTCTGATATGCCTTTCCCCCAATACCAATGATTCCAAGGACTCTCCGCAAAATACAACAGGACAGTGCATGGATAATCCTAATAGCACCAGTATGGCCACGTCAGATGTGGTACATGCTTCTCCACACAATGTCCATAACCCACCCCATCACTCTGCCCCTCGTTCCTGACCTCCTGTCACAGAACCACGGAACATGCGTGCATACCTACCTTGACAGACTCCATCTAACAGCATGGAATCTCAATGGTTCGATAATCTAGAGAGCCAGTGGTCCCACAGAGTGAGACACATACTACTAAATAGTAGAAAACTAGCAATGCGAATCGCTTACCTGCAGAAATGGTGTCGCGTCTCCTCCTGGTGCGCTCGACAATCAATCCAGATACAGCTCCACTTCCATCTGTCTTGGAGTATTTGGTAGACCTGAAAGAAACGAACGTTTCAGTCAACACAGTTAGAGTGCACCTTGCTGCTGTCTCCACTTTTCATGAGCCTGTAGGTGGCATCTCAGTCTTTGTCCACCGTACCTTTAAACGATTAATGCTTGGGTTACAGAATCTGTACCCACAAGTTCGGGCACCGGCTACTCCATGGGACCTCACAAGGGTACTCAAAATGCTGAGGGGGCCTCCCTTTGAGTCATTGGCCACGACTTCCCTACTACACCTATCCATGAAAGTAGCATTCTTGGTGGCTATTACCTCAGCTTGATGAGCAGGAGAGATTGCCGCCCTCATGGCGCATCCTCCTTATACTATCTTCTACAAGTACAAGGTTTCCTTGCGACCTCACCCTAAACTCATTCCCAAGGTTGCATCCTCATTCCACCTTAACCAAACCATAAACTTACCTGTCTTTTATCCCAAGTCTCATGCAACACCACAACAAAGGGCACTACATACCCTTGATGTGAGACACGCTCTCGCCTATTACCTTGAATGGACTAAATCTTTTAGAAAGATGCCACGGTTATTCGTCTCCACTGCTGAACGCTCTCAGGGTCAACCAATCTCTAAGTGGAGGTTATCCACCTGGATTTCATCCTGCATTCGAACTGCCTATGACATTTCGCAACCAGTTCCGCCCGACTCTGTTTGCGCGCATTCTGCCAGATCTATGGCATCTTCCATTGCTTTTCTGACGAAGGTTCCATTACACGTTATCTGTCAGGCAGCGACCTGGTCCTTTGCTGACACTTTTGCTAAGCAGTACACACTTGAACAACTTTCTTCTATGGATGCTGCAGTCAGACAAGCAGTACTAAACTCAGTGCGTGCCTCACAATCTGAAGTACCCACCTCCCTACACAATAACTGCTAGATAGTCACCCAAAGTGGAGCAGTTGGGAGCACTGCTCGTCGAAGAAATGAAGGTTACTCACCTTTGTGCAGTAGCCGAAGTTCTTCTAGATGCGTCCTCCCAACATGCTCCGCTACCCGCTCTCCTCCCCTCTACTTCGAAATACTCCTTCAGTTTTTCCAGGCAGTCTTTGTAGTAGAAAGGAACTGAGGAGAGCAGTGCTGTGGAGAGAGCGAGGCGCTGACGTCATCAGCGGCGGGAAGGAGCTCTGGATGCTGCGACCGCCACCTCTCTCCACTACCTGAGCCCCTGCTAGTGAAAAAATCTCTGATCCTGAGTGCGGTGCCGCACACGCACCCAAAGCGGAGCATGTTGGGAGCACACATCTCAAAGAACTTTGGCTACTGCACGAAGGTGAGTAACCTCCATTTCCATAACACAAGCTAAACCTGTTGAATTATTTGGTTAGCTTTAAAATTTTTACCTGACCAAGTATATATCATTATACTTTTCACCACAGAATGCTTATAATGATATTTCCAAATTTCATAAAAGTGTAGCTAAGTTTATAAACACCCAAACCACAAACTAGTTTGTTACCATTACCTTTATATTACTGGTTTCTCTTATTCTTGCTCTTTGAAAAAGGAAAAAAGAAAAGATAGTTAAAAAAAAAAATGTTTGCAATTGCATTATGTTGAGGCAAAAATGTATCTCTGTATATTTATCAATAAGGCCTTTTTGAAGTTCAAAAAAATTATGAAAGCTATACCAGATTTTAATATTAAAATAATATGATACCATTTATGGGAAAGAGGTATAAAATTAACTTTTGTTGCAACAAGAAAAAGGTAGTCATGTGAGACGCAACATAAAACATGGGACAACATAAAGGACAAATTTACTATTATGAACAAATGGTGCCAGTTAGTGGTTCGGATTACACACAGTTTGTACTTCTTTGGCTTGGCAATAATACCTTCAAGATAGATGGCATGCTTCCTGCTGTTGCATTCCTGAAGAGTTTTAAAAAAAAACACCTTTTTTAACCTGATTTTTCTTTGTCTGTGTTCTCTTCTGGTCTTGGCTGCTTCATCTTTTTCAGAATGGTGGTTTCTATAATAAACTTAACCGGTATGTCAAAATATTTAAGAAAGAAAGTTTGAGCTCTGAATGCAGATTGGGGTTGAGCCAAAGAAATAAGGAACCCGCACCCCTCGTTTTTATCCTGGGTCTGCAAGGAGAGTGAGGGTTGTTACCTGCTCTTGTGAAACTTGAATTTGTTCCCCTGGCATCTGTTGCTTCAGTGTGCATGCCAAATAGGCTGCAGGAGTGCACTTGCTTGTAGTAGTTAACTGTTTCTGGGCAACTCTGTATCTTTAATTCATCTATTTTGGATGTTAAATTTTTAGTTTTAGTTTTTCACTTTGAAATTCTTTTATAGCTATTCCTCTGTTTATAGTTGCAGTTCTCCTGTCGTCTTATGTGCTCTGTGAACTGTTCCATTTTTTCCTTTACTTGATTTACCAATCTAGTAAAAGTATTTTTCACTACTTTTTCCTTCTGTGCACTTACTTTTCCCATTCAGACAGGCACCAGTCTAGGTTTTGATTTATGTTTTATTGGAACCTGGCTTTTATCATATGGTAACACTTGTAATGTGGTGACTTTTTTTTTTGTTTGCTTGTTGTTGGTTTTTTAAAATTTATTTGTTTATTTTTTGTTTAAATTTTGCTGTCCACAGTTACAAAGAGAAATTGGTTTCCCCAAGGTGTGGTGAGCAATGGTCCCACAAAATTAATTTCTTTGAAACAGCCCTTTTAAACTTTGGTTCATGAGTTTACCCCTCCTTTGTCTTCAAGCTTGGTTCTGCTTGGCACAGATTAAACCTGTGTTTATATGGCTATCCAAATCCCCTCTCATTCTTGGCCACCAGTGCATATTCTTTAACTTTTCCCCTGCCTCCTCTAGCTTGGGATGCCCTCCCACCAAGGAGCCATGGGTCCAATACAGAACTACATGCTGTAATTGCTGTGGTATTACAAACACCCATTCTTTATCTGACTTTGCTGAGGAAATACTTTTATTGAAGTATTCTGCCATGTAGAAGGACACTGTACAATCCACTCTTGTAACAACTCATCTTTCTCTTGTAAGGCTTGCAAAAACAGTTCAGTTGCCCGATCCTTCTTGTTTTGTTTTTTCCCTTTGCTTCTTGTTCTCCTTTTGCTTGTGCCCAGGTAGTTACAGCCACAGGCATAGTTCCCCAAATTTTGCCAGTTAAAGCACCTTCCTTAGCAACTTTATTAACCTGATTATTTCCCTGTCTCAATGGTCCCTTTTTCTTTTGGTGGGATTTTATTTTAACCATTCTGATTTTGGTAACCCCCCCTCCCCCCCCCAGGTTTTCCAATTTTTGCCAGAATTCTCTTGTTTTATTTGACTCATCTGTGCCTTTAAAATTTTGAGAAGCCCACCATGGCAAGTACATACTGGTACCTTTGTAAACATAATCTGAATCCGTTCCAATAATTACTTCAATTTGTCTTTCCTTTCATCCAGTCCCTGTATTGCTGCAGTAATCTCTGCACCTTGGGTTTCTCCTTTTTTCAGTTTTGTTCTGTAAGAATTGCTCAATATGCTTATCTTTTATCCATACACACACTTGCAAACCCAGTAACTTGTTTCCTTGTTTATAATATGAACTGCCATCCACAAACTATACTGATTTTCCCCAACTACTTACTCAACTGGAGTGGCTTTAAATACAGCATGGGCTTTTGCCTTGTCATGTGGCTTCCATCTATGCGCTGGACTGGTAAGAGTTAACCCCCGCACTGCTACTTGGGGTTCTTTGAGTGTGACTAGCTGTACGTTTTCTGTTGTAAATGCAAAATCACAAAGAATGGTTTTATCTACTCTTATGTGTCCTTTTGACAAATTTTCCTGACTTAATAATTTTCCCAGTGCATGATGACTTAACAATTACTTTTCCAGCTTCAGTTATTGCCTGGGCTGTTTGCAATGTCCAGTATGCAGCAAGAGCTGTTTGTTCCCAAGTTTCCAGTCTATTTCCTGGGGCTGTTAGGGCTCTATTGTAACACACTGTGGGTCTACCTCCTGCTCCAGTATCTTGAGCAATTATACTCACAATACAGAATTTTTTAATGCTGGGATACAACGAGTAGGGAAACACATAATTTGGTACAGCTAAGGTAGGGACTCCATTAATCCTTTCTTTAAAAACTTTCCCATGCTTGAGTTGCCTCTTCTGTCCAGGTCCAGTGCAGTCTTTTTAACACTTCATACAGTGATCCTGCCTTTCTGCATAGCCCAATATAAAATCCTTACAGAAATTAGAGCTTAATAATAGAAGAAAACTCTCCCATTAAAGTAATTTCCATTTCTGCTTTTTCTAAAGCTAAGGAATTTAGTCCAAACCTTTTTTTAACTCTGTCCACCAACTTTTCCAGCCTGTTGGTGCCAGTGGTGGATCTTTAATTAATTTTATAGTTTTAGTGTCTAACTCCATAGGAATGAAACTTCGTTTCCTTCCCTTTTCCTACAGTGCGGGGTTGCCAGGTAGACATATTTGGAAAATCTATGATGATTCCTAACTGACTGACTGCATTTGCTCCAATTTGATTCTTATTTTCTTTAATAGCACATTTTTCTTGAATTGTGTGTGTACCATATTAAAGGGGTAATATTTTAACCTCCTAATTTTGAGATCTTCCTGAGATTCCCAATATGCATATTGATTTCACTACTGGATATTTGTTGTATGTTTCTTTTACTATGATAATTTCTGCCCCTGTATCTAACAAAATTTACAAGCCCATTCCCAGCTCAGATGTTTAAATGGGGGCATCCCAAGACATCTAAAGTCATAGATTTCTGGAAAATACAGTCTGAGTCCTGAGGTGGGCATTCCTAAACCCTAAACTCTGTGTCTAGGGGTTCATTTAATCCCAAAACAAAAACTACAGATGTTTCCAGTTTCTTTTCTTTGTCAGTTTTTCTGCTTTCATTGCTGAGTTTACATACTTGTAGCTGAGCGTACTATTTGTGAATTTCATTTTTTAACTCCCTATTCTCCTGTACTATTCATTCTACAGGTTTCCATTCACCTTCTTTTTTTGTTCCTTTATTTTTATCTATTCCATGACCTTTCCTGCCTTGGCCTCTCCTGTGGGGAGAGTATCCTGGTCCCTCAGTTTTCCACTCTCCTAACTTTGTTTGCTTATGCATGGGAGTCCCCCAGTCCCTGGAGGACTCTGTTTTATTAGGTTTCATAGTTACATGGCATATTAGTATTTTTACAGTTCCTTTTAACTTCCTTGTCTCTCTGGCATTTGGTTTATTACTTTTTAGAAAGGGCTTGGTTCGAGTGCCCTTATATTTCCTTTGATATCCCAGTCTTCATCTCCTCCCGTAAGCCTATCAAGGCTAGGAGAGTCACCTACTCCCCCTGTCCCACTATCTAGGTTTGGGTGTAGCTGTCACTGAAACCTGGTTCTCAGCGTAAGGTGGTGGTTGCAGTGTAGTAGGCCGTAGATACAGATCCCCAAGGTGGCAACTGGTTAGTATCATTCCATATGTATATCCATCCTAGTTCTCCCAAGTTCCATCCTTTTAGTTTTGCAAGGGTTACCTTTTTTCTATGTCTGCTCCTGTGTACCAGGTGCTATGAAAGTATGTGGATTTAACTCTTGTCTGGCCAGATTGATTACTGGGGGTGGCACTTCTCTTTTGTAAGTTTTCGACTACTGTCTCTAGAGCTCTAGTTTCCTGCTTTAACTGCTCGAGCATATCATGTATTTGAACCACTAGCTGTAGTGCCAGCAAAGCCTGATTCTTCCAGCGTCCAGTCATTTGAGTTGCCTCCTCCAGCTCATTCATCACTTCTGAAGCTACTTCAGAAACTTTGAGCACGGTGCTCTGACCATCTCACCTCCATGGCCATAAGTTGGAGTATTTTACATTTTTTTACTCTTATTATCTTTCAAGGGAGCAGTTTCAGCCATGCTTTAAAGATACCCATCCAGGTGTCCCCACTATCTTTTTCTTAAATTCTACAGGTAACTGAATGGAGGGGAAAAGGAGGAGGTTTCCTAGCTCTGGGTTTGTGATTCCTACAGAGGACAGCTTGTTTACACATCAGATCAGAGGGTGGGGTCACCATTGTAGTATGCTAGGCAAAGTGTAGTCAGGCACATCGGACAAGATGTATCCTTATCAGTGTTGTTCTGTGCCTGGTGCTGATATAGGCTGGCTATGTGAGTGAATGTGTGCATGAATCTCTGAAGGTGTGCTCCCTCAGGATTATCCCTGGCTCAGATCTCTAAGTGGGAACTCAGTTAGCCCAGTGCTAGAGCCTGGCTTGGATCTTAAGCAGGAACTCAGTTAGCCTGGTGCTCTGAAGCCAAGGTGTTCCTTTGGTTGACACTTTGGGTTACCTTTGGCTCAAATCTCTGGGCAGAACTTTTGGTTAGCTCAGTGATTTGGAGTCTAGGCATACCCTGGGTGCAAGAGGTAAACTTAGGCAACACTCAGAAATGAGAAAACCAACACGACCACAGATCCTTGTAGAAATGAAGGTGTCAGGCTAGGCTTTATTGCAATGTAGCACTATGATGAACAATCCATGTCAACACATTTGTTGGCAGCAGTGGTACTCTTAATGCAACGGAACAGCTCAACTGATGGCAGGAGTTGCCATCACCACTTTCAGCTGCACAGAGTTTGGGCTCTAAGGCTCCTTATACCCTTCTTGGACCTACTGACTCCCTTTGTGGTCCAAATTTACCTTGATTTGGTCCACATAGCCCTTTTTTTGGCTGCCACCGATCAATTTGATAGGTCAACACATCACTGGACATCTCCATCCATAAAGGTGTCAGGTTTGACCAAAGCATTACTTTTATCTGTTTGGTCCTAGGCTGACCCGAAACCTCCCACCTTTCAGAGCCTCTTCCGTTTTTCATACTTATTGTAATTCCCCTTATTTCTTACCAATTTCAGTGAAGCTGAACTTTCACAACCAGTCTCTTGTCGGTAGCTTCAGTTTAAGACCACTGTACATTGTGTTCAGGCCCATGCTTTGGATTACTTTGTTAGGCCTTGAGCCAGCACCTGGGCATTTCCACTAATCATTTCTATATTAACCTATTATTTTCTCCTACAGATGGTGGTAGGTTGGGGGAATGGGGGTGGACAATTTAGGTGTTCCCAGGAGTCGCAAGCAGTTTAAAGCTTTTCTAGCTCCCAGCTCACCTGGGGAGAACCTATCAGAGCCTCCAGGCATCAACTTGGATTACCTCCCTGGGGAAAAGGCTACTTTCTGCTAAGTTTATGACAAGGTAGGTGGTCTCCAACAGCACCCAGGAGCGACATCTAGGGTAATGTCTGAACCAGTTGTCTCCACCGCTATGCCTGTGGAATGGGAGGGGAACAGCAAAGCACACCATTGGCATTCTTCAGATGGGTGCTTCCCATGGAAGCTCTACAACTGGATTTTTTTGCTTTAGGCACAAGGAAAACCCGTGCCCTGTCTGACCCATTGAAGCGTGGCAAACATTTAGGATCAGAGAGGAAGAATCCAGCTTCCTTATTTAGCTGCTTAGACTGTCTGATGGCCAAATCCCTCCACTCCTTCTCCACAGTCGTCAGCAAGATCTAGCCATAGAGGGCAGTTCTGTGGCTTGAAAAATCCCTCCACTGCAAAAGGAAGGCACATTAATTTCAAATTGTCTGTTTTACAGTATACTGGGATTTTACCTTTTTCTTTTACCTTTAGCAACACTCTTTTGAAACCCTTTCTCATACTGCCTATGCCTGCACAATTGGAGTGGTTTTAAATAAACCCAAATACAAATTACTACTGTATATACTCACGTGTAAGCCAACCCCAGCTATGAGGCTCTCCCCCCAAAGGTGGAATGCATGACCCACATATAAGCCAAGGTCCTCACACAGCCTCAGCCCCCTCTCCCCCGGTGCTGCTAGCTTTTCCCAGAGTCCCCGACCCTCCTCCCTAACCCCCTGCACACAGCTGCTGACTCCCCTGCGCCGACCCCCTCCCACCCACAGCCTCCTTACCAGCCTTCGGCAGCCATGCCACATGCTGAGGCTCCTTTCCTGAGTTTGCTCTAAGCAGGCTTAGGATGGGAGATCTCAAAACTCCCAGCCTGGGCTAGGGCTGCTCTGTGCTGCCTCGGGATTGTTTCTGTTTCCCATGGCTCCGGCTCTTGACCTGCGCATAAGCCAAGTGCCCTTTACAGAGGGGATTTTTGGGAAGAAAAATCTTGGCTTCTATGCGAGTATATACAGTACTTCCGAATCATAGATTCATTGATTTCAAGGCTAGAAGGGACCACTTTGGTCATTTAGTCTGACCTCCTGTGTAGCACAGGCCAGAGACATGTGCCCAAATAATTCCTAGAGCAGATCCGTTGAGCTGTTTTTTCTATCTTGATTTTTAAAATGGTCAGTGATGGAGAACCCTCCATGACATTGGGTAAATTGTTCAGTGGTTGATTGCACTCACCATAAAAGGATGACTCCTTATTTCTGGTCTGAAAATGTCTAGCTTCAGCTTCCAGCCATTGGATCAAGTTGTAACTTTCTGTACTGGTACTAGATGGGAGAGCCCATTATTAAATACTTGCTCTCTATGCAGGTATTTATAGACTGTGTAATCAAGTCACCCCTTAACCTTCTCCTTGTTCAGTTAAATAGATAGACTCATGGAGCTCAATCACTCCGAGGGATGGCTTCTAATTTTTCAATCATTCTTGTGGCTTTGTTCTGAACCTTCTCCAGTTTATCAACATCCTCTTTGAATGGTGGGCCCAGATCTGGACACAGGATCCCAGCAACAAAATGCAGAGGTAAATTTTTCTGTACCATGCTTAAAATCTTTCTCTTTATGTAATCCATGATCACATTTAGCAGTGTTAAAACATGCATTGTTTTGCTTGCAAGCAGTTTACTGAGCAATCTAAACGAAGGTACTAAGAGGCACGGAAGCAAACTGTGAACTCTGTACACAATGGAAACCACTTCAAGCCAGGGTGTGCAACAGCACCCCTAGTGCCAGCACCTATGAATTTAACTTGCTGTAAATCAGTGAACTGTTCTCTTCATTATTTATCACTCTCCCAATTTTGGTGTCATTTGCAAACTTTATTGATGATGATGACGTTTTCTTCTTGCAGGTTGTTCATAAAGATGTAAATAGCATATGGACAAAAATTAATGCCTAAAAACTCACCTGCTTGTTGACATTTCCTCATTTACTTATGTTTTTGAGACCTATCAGTTAGCCAGTTTTAATCCATTTACTATTAGCTATATTCATTTTATATCTTCCTAGTTTTTAGTCAAAATGCCTTGATACCAAGCCAAATACCTTACAGAAGTCTATTTTATGTCAGTACTATTACCTTTATATATCAAATGTATCTCATCAAAAAAGTTAGACAATCTATTTTCAATAAACCCATGCTGATTTGTGTTAATTACATTAGCCTACTTTAGTTTTTTATTAGAGTCCCATATCAGCTGCCCCATATCTTGCACAGTACCCATATCAGAAAGACAGGCCTATAATTTCCTGACTCATCCTGTTTACCCTTTTTAAAAAATGGTACAGCAATACTTCTCTTTCAGGCTTCCGGCATTTTCCGAATTCTCCAAGACTTACTGAAAAATAGCATTGATGGTCCAGCAGGCTGCTCATCCAGCCCTCATAAAACTCTTGGATGGAAGGTATCTAGACCTGCTGCTTCTAAAAACATTCGACTTTGGTAGCTTCTGCTTAACATTTTCCAGTCTTGGTAGTTGAATATTGTGTTATCACTGTATGATAAGGCTTCATCATCCCTCTGCCAATACAGAACAGAAATATTTAGGGATTACTTTTGACTTTTATGCATTATTATTGATGATAATATTAATACCATAATAATTATAATGGTATTGATCATTCTACCATTTCCATTGGGTAAAGGACCAATACCATTGTCAAACTTTATTTGTAGTCCTGATAAATTTAAAGATTACAGGTCAGAATGTTCTCTCTTTGTATTGTAATATGCTGATGGGCCCTGGCTGCTTTAAAAGGGGAGGGGATAAAAGGCAAATACTGAAATATTCATTAATTCATGAAGAGAAATTGAATAGTATGGCCAGTACAGACAAAGGGGAAAACAGGGGGGGGGGGAGACAAAACAAGACAATTTGGAGGGAAAAAAAGCTAGTGGGAAAACATGGGAGAGGTGAAAATAAGAGTAAAGAGAGATGGAAAGCCATGTGAGAAAAGAAAGACAATATACTAGGCAAGTATATGTGGCAGCAGGTTGCCTGAGTGGGGTGGAAAACAAGGAAAATGCCACCATGTGGCCTGAGCACCTGGAAATGAGCAAGATGATCCCTGTAGGAAAAATGCCTGGAACACACAGGCAGTAGAGACCTCTTTATGCCCTCTGGAAGAGAATGTGGCAATCAGATAGGTCCCCATCTAGCATGCTATTCTGTCCTGAAAAATGGCAGCCTGGGCCAACCAGCTTTTGCTCTGAATTAACTGAGGCACAATAGGCTCAGTCTGCAAGTAAACTAGTTTTCTAACTTCCAGCCCTGAAGTCTTAAGCTGGGATCTGAGTCAAGCCAGAATTCTTTTGTTTCTTTGCAACCACATGCCTTCCTTTGTTACTTGGCACCTGCTTTGTCAGTTTCGACTAGTGTGTTTGACTCCAAATCAAAGTTAGTAACCAGTTCTGCTGCTGATCACAAGAGGAAATGAACTGAAGCTGCCTTGTCTGTGGCCACCCTGACTGCAGAGGGAATACTAGGGAACCCTAAATTAAGGGACTGCCTGCAAAGCAAAAAATAAAAAAAGCCCATATCAGCAAGTGTGTGCTCGGGTCAACTGACTTGGGGTCTTCAAGTCTCACACTACAGTGCTGAAAAATGTTATTTCTGAGACATGGTGAGTGGAGAGGGTCTCAGCCTGTGCTCAGGATTGCCAGGTATCTGGATTTTGACCAAAAAGTCTGTTTACTTTAGAAGTCTAAGTTCCAAAGAGGTAGCTGTGTTAGTCTAATTCAGCAAAATGAGCCACGAGCCTGGTGGCACTTTTTAAAACAAATTTATTGCATCAGCTTGCCTGGCAAAGTCCCACTTTGTCAGATGCCACAGTGGATAAAATTTACACTGGAAAAAAAAAAAACCTGAATCACAGGACTCCTTTGTTTTTCATTACTAACAGTGATTCTTATGTCTCTCAACCTCACCACTTTCTGATATGTTGTGTTTGAATCTACACAAGTTGTTTGCTTTGCTGAAGTAATGTGACCTGATGCAATGAAATATAATCACAAGATTCATCTTTCCCTCCTATACTGTAAGTTGTTTTTCAGTGAAAGTCTTCTCCACTCTGGCATCTGATGAAATGGGACTTTGCCCACAAAAGCTCATGAGAAAAATAAATTTGTTAGTCTTCAGAGTGCCATAAGATTCCTTTCTTGTTTTATTAGACATCTGGTTATGTGCAATAATTGATCTTTGCCACCAGGGAGAGTGAAGAGCAGCAGCTAATGGCAGAGCCTGGAGGAGTGTTCAGGAATACCTCCCAGGAGAGAAGTGCTGACAGCTCCTCTGCCCTGCCCCAGTAACTGCTCCCTCCACACCTGGCAAGCAGCTCAGCCTCCTCTGTCTCTAGGCCCTGCTGCTCAGGTGGCAGGAGGAGGGAGCTGGGGAGGGGAAGAAGTGTGGGCTGGGGTCAGTTCTAGTGGCAGCATCCAGTTTTCACAAAATAGAGTTGGCCACCCTACAAATGGGCTTCATCTGAGACCTAAAATACATTGATTTTTATCCCTGCAGTGCCAGGCTGTCAGTTGACTGGGGTTCTGATGTGCCCTGCTGTAGGGGTTTTTTTGGTGTGTTCATTTTTTTGCTCTGTGACACACCCTCAGTCACCTCCCTTACTATGACCATTGTTGTATTTTGAGGATGTCCCTCATGCATTTCTAGCTCAGTCCATTTTTAAAAAATAGTGATATGACAAGGCATTCAGATGTTGCTAATTTAGTGTATTGGATGTCTCCGGGTGGAACAGGTTTCAGACTAGCAACAAAAGAAAATGTGTTGTGGCCTAAACTGTAAACCAGACTCTCAGAAAGGCACCTATGCTATTCATGGGTATGTCTGTGGGTGTGCATAAAAAGCTGCATTTGCTCACACAATATATATTTGCATACACAACTACCTGTCTGCACACACAGTTAACCGGTTTGTGAACACACCTGTGGATTTTTGCCTGCATGCATAGCAGTGGCATCGTGGGCGCTGGGCACAGGGGGCTTGTGCCCTGAGTCCCAGAGCCAGTGCCCCAAGTGATGGGGGTCCTGAGCCAGGCCACCCATGGGGGTGGCTGTCTTCCCCAGCCCTGTCTCTGGCTGGGACATCTGGGGCCAGGCCACCTGCAGTGGCAGCTGTCTTCCCCAGTCCTGGCCCTCGCGGGGGTCCGGGGCCAGGTTGATGGCAGCAAGAGCCCAATCTGGGCCCTGTCTGGGGCCCCAGGGACCAGATTGAGCTCAGGCCCTGAATTGGGGGGTGTGGCCCAGGCCCTGGGTCTTTTCCTGTGTCATTCCTGATGCATTGAGACTTGCTAGAAATTTGGCACAGTACATGCAACTGACTTTCCCCACCTCCTTCATCCTCCTATCTCTTTCTGATATGAGTGCAGTTTCCAATCTTCTTGTCCCCCCACACCCAGTTATGCAGTGTTTTATTTGTCTCTTCTGAGAGCTTACGACTCACTTTATACTGTAAAGCAGGAAGTGTGTCCATCTGCTTTTCATTTCTTTCTGTATTGCTTTTTTTGGGATTCCCCCATGCCTTCTTTATTTGCTAACAGACTGCTTGTTGGTTTTTTTGTATAGTTGTGTAAGGCAGGCTTAGAAGCTGTGCTTAACAGCTTCTTGGGGGGGCAACTATTCTGCATAGGTCTTGTGTTAGCATGAATACAAAGAGCACAATTAGCTGATTAGCATACTGGGAGCAGGGCATAGTGGGTAATGGTATTTGGGGTTAATCTGATCACAAATCTGTCAATATCTGTAATTCTACTAAAGGGAAATATAAAGTACTATCTTTTTGTGAATTGCTACTCTCTGTTTGTTTCAAATCTGTCTGAATTAGTTAAAGGGTAAAAACTACCCTTAGTTAAGAAGAGGCTTGTAGGAAGGGTGACTGCATGTTTCAGCCTGAAAGAACCTGAAAGAGACAGGTGGGGGTTTGAGGCTATTCTGGCCTCTCTATTGCTTCACCTGTGGGGTTTTTCTCATTTAGCTAGAGAGAGCTGTTTACAGCTACTTAAGAGTTGGAATTACCAGGGAGAGAAGCAAACTCTCTCTGACCTAAAATCACTAGTGAGAAAATTCTCTCTCTGAGCTGAGATGACTGGAGGGTGGAGCTGGCTGATGGTGAGAGTGGCCAGCAGCAAGCTGGATGGCACAAGTGACCGGAGGGCGGAGGCAGCAGACAGCAGATGGTGAGAGTGGCCAGCGGCGAGCTGGGTGGTGCGAGTGACCAGTGGGTGGAGCTGGTGGACAACATGCGGAGCCAAGGAATGGTTCTAGAGGATGGAGTGAGTGACCAGCAGATGGCATCGGCAGACAGCCGGCATGAAGGACACTCCCTACATACTCTAGGGTTAGTTGGGAGCCCAATTAGCACAGATTTTCCGGATCACTGCCAGTTTTGTCATTAAGTTTGTGTGTTCTGTTATGCGGTGTGGGCTGTTGGGAACATCGCTCTATGCTAATTTTTCTAGATTAGTGCTGATCTCTGTTGTTTGTCCTTTTCCATTTTGTTCTGTTACTATTAAAAGTTCTGTTTACTACATTCAGACTTGTGCTTGCAAGTGGGAAAGACCTTTGACATGCCTGGGGAACAGTGCAGGATTCCCCAGAAATTGGGGGGGGGGGGGGGCTTGAGCCAGCTGGTGGTGTTACACTATTGGGAAACCCCAAGATATAGAACCCGGCCCTTGTCTTGCCAGCCTGCCCTGGCAGTAGGGTTACAACTGATTGCAACAGGAGGGTGACCAGAAAGAAACTTCTTCTGCAAGCTGTACATGGCTGCATTCTTCAGCATGTAGGCAGAAGGAAATCTTTTCAGGGTTAAATCCAGCATCTTGAGCATTGCTTTTGAAGAGAGCTATTTGTACTAATTTCAGGTTGTGACTGCTGGGAAATGTCATCCTGTGGGAATGGAATATGTGATAACTCAGACTTTTGTTTTACTCTACCAGATCATTTGGTGCTTTGTGGTGGACAGAGTCTCTATTACTTTGATCAAGGTGTTGTCCTAGTAACTGGCTTTTTTTCTGTATATTGGCTTGCAGGGTGTTTCCTCTTCTCTTGGCTTTGCAGACAGCTTGCAATTGTGTAGTACTAGGGCCGGGTGAACAATGAGGGATGTTGTTCATAGACACTCACACTGCTGTGATTTTTTTAAATGTTCGCTCCAGCTGTATTTGCAGATGGATAGAAAAGGTGGCATGGGAGATTCAGCTTCATGATTTCACAATGAAACAGTGTAGTGTGGGAGAAAGGGCTTTACCACAGTGAGGGTGCAGAATGAGAGTGCTGGTGACTATTCACATGGCTCTGCTAGTGGAATTGTGAATCAGGAGCACTTGCAGCAGGCTGTTTGCTGGCAATCCATTGCTATAAACTTGCTTGTGCAAAACAGACATTTGTCATGAAAGGCAGAGTAGGAAAAATAACTGGAACAAGATGAGTTTCCCAGCTGATGGCTCAGACATAAGGCACAAGACTTTGGCAGGTGGCAATTGGCCTCTCAGCTGACTTCAAATCAAATCAAATCAAATCATAGGGCTGGAAGGGACCTCATGAGATCATCGAGTCCAACCCCCTGGGAATTGAACCCAGGACCTTCTGCATGTTAAGCAGAGGTGACTTTGTAGGAGCTGAATTGATTTACCCACTTAAAGATGTGGATGTGCATAATGTTGAGAATTATTTGTCCAGAGATACATGGCCCTGCTTCCCAGAATTCCGGGAGCAGGGTGTGGTGAGGTCTGGCTGGTTCATGAGCTGAGTGCTGCCAGTTGGCCTCATTCAGCATTTCCTCAGGAAGGTTCAGATTGGATATGTTGGTCTAGGTCATTGGCTGATGTAAGTTTTGCCTAGTTCAGACCATCCTCACTCCTTCAAGTACAGTTTGGACTCGGTTGGAAGCCTGTGTGAGAGCCTCCACAAGTGGCATCCCCATAAAAGGGCAAACATTGACCAGCTGGAAGGCTCCTGTGTTACGATCCCAGCTGAAAGCAACACTTGCTAGTGACTAGCCCCCATGCTAGCAGCATCCTGAAATCTCAGCTGTCATGCCTTTTTATGGGAGCTTTGTCCATCAAGCATGGAGGAAATGTGGAAATCCCTGGACGATGGGCCAAGTGCACAAGGACCCATGCTGGCTGGAAACGTCCCCAGGAATGCAGCAGAAGGGGGTGTAGAAGTGAATACCGGGTTCCAGAGCTTTTTGCCTCTTTTATCACCTGCCATCCACATGTCTGCACAGTCTCCATGTTGTCTCTGATCAAATGTTTAGCATTTTTAAGTGCCTCGATTTCTGGGCCTTGAAGCCTGAGCTTGCATTGCTCAAAAGTATCCATTTTTCAGCTGCTTCTGAAGGGGTCTCCAGGTGAAACTGAGCTGGTGAGGCTTATTTGTTTGCCTCAGGATAGTGGTTTTGTCTGTTCTGCTCTTGCTGAATCCAGAGCGATCTCTGGCCAGGGCAGTGCCAGTTCTGGAGTCTCTCATAATTAGTGGACAGCCCTACTTTCTGAAGGGGCAATTTTGTTCTTACTATAGACTTGTCAGGCCTCAGCACTGAACTTTAAACATCAGGATTGGAAGTCCTGGCATGAATTTCAGTGTTAAGTTAAGGGTCCAGTTCTAACAGGTGGCAAACACCAGCAGCTCCCATTGACCTGTCTTTGGCTCCATCAATTCAACCCCTTTTTTCCCTCCTTGATTGAGAGCCAGTAAGAGCTGCTCATGCTAGGTTTGTGTTCATCTCACGTGTGGGGGTTTGTGTCCCCACAGAGTTGGTCTTCATCACACAGGGAGAGCAGAGTCATGGTTCCGACATCCCTCAGATTCCTTCTGATCAATGGCATATGACTAGCTGGCATCTCCTTAGGTGTGGCTCACCCCAGAAAAGTGCCAAAAGTGCCCTCGGTGGGGCTTGTCAGAGAAGCAGCTGATGATGATGCTGGAATTACTTGCATCCCCTGAGATTCGATGGATCTACAAAGCCAGGCATGGACAGAGCCAAGATGCAGTTGAGGACAGTAGCTCAGTGATTATGTTCCCAAACTCCTAGAGCTAACTGTCAGCCCCAGTAATTCTGCTTCCCACTCCACGTCTGTTCTTCTATTTTTGGGTTGGACTGAGGTTCTTCACCTAGACACCAAGTGCCTGAAGCTGATAGATCTCTTCTAGCATGCTGGGAGCTTTAGGCTCTATTGAAAGTCTGCAGATCCTGCTGGGAAAGGGAGAGGATTTCAGCGAGACCCATGTGTTCAGTAAATTGGAGGAGTTTGCCTCTGGGCAGCTCTAAAAGGACCAGATCTGAGATGTTCTCCTTTACCTTTGCTTTACACTGTTCACACCATTTATCAGGGTCCATTGGTCTCTGCTTATCTGACTGCAACCATGTTTGACATCTTGATCCAGGATTCCTTCTAGTGTGAGCTGTCTCTAAAGGACTGGTTTCTTGTTCTGGGTAAGTTTGTAGAGCTGCCGTGGAAACCTCCATTCAACTGGTCTCTACACCATGTCTGTGAAAAGAGAGAGCTTGTCAGCCAGAGGTTGGAGGGGGCAGGCCCCATGACTGATCATCCCCACACTGTGCTCATGGTCAGCCTTCTGGTGACAGTACAGCCACTTAACAGGGTCTTGCTTCCACAGGTTGCTGTTGCACTGTTGAAGGCCATTAAAGAGAGCTCTGGTACTTTTTTTTACACAGCTTTCCTCCCACAGCTTGACCTCTAAGGCTGGTGTCAGTTGAAGACAGTAATGCTGTGTCCCTGTATTTCTCAAACCTCCTTCCACTGCTTGCTTCTCCTTCAGGAACGAGGCTCCAGCTCCATGGATAATTCCAGAGGAAAAGAATTTTTCCTGGAGCACATGTTCATCTGGGAGCTCTCACACAGCTGATGTAGTACAGAGACTGGGTTATAGACACTCAAATGCAGTGCATAGGGCTATCGAAGATAAGGTACTTTTAAATTTAGATCAAATGCACCTTTTAGGGAATCTTAAATTTCAGTCATAGGAAAGACACGCCTTCCTAAAATCCTGCCTTTTGGGGCAAAGTGGCATCTCTCTGAAACCCTAAAGATGCAGGTCCTGATCTGGAATGGGATTGTCAGGCTGGAGATGCAGGTCTCAAATGTAACAGTCAAATATCAGCCACTTTGTCAGTCTTTGAGGAGGGTCATGGTTTTGGTAACCCTGCATTCCGTGGCTCTGTTTTTCCTCCAGCTGCAAACTTGAATAGAGATCTGTGACTGGTGCTCTTTTTGTTCCAGGAGACTTGGTAGTTTAGCTCAAGGCATTTTAGACCAAGACTGATGGGTTTTTCTTACCTCCAGATGTTACCCATCTAGTCCTGGCTGAACCCTTGGAACAGGCTTGGTGGCAGCATGTGCGACTATGCTGTCTGTAACCACTAGACCTCACTTGGCTTCCAGCACCAGGAAGAGAAGCCAAGAATCCTGGTGTGTCTCATGCTGTGTTGTAACCCACTGTCACAACGAGTGGCTGTCTCAGTGAAGAGTGGTCCATAGACGGTAACAGCATGCTTGCCTCCCCACCCCCTTGTTTATTCATGAATGATGGTGAAAACATCTGTACTGTGAATTTCAAGGCTGTGAGTTCAAACTCTACTGATGCTCTGTGGGGATGGAAAAATAGTGTTTGGATGTTATTGTGAGGACCTAGGCATAGTTACTGGAGCGGTGCACATCACTAACCATTTTGTTTAGATCAAATCTGGATGATGTTGAGCAAATAGGTCTTTGGTGGTTGCACTTCGGTGATTTGTAGGTGTCTAAAAGGAGCTGACCTTTTTGGACAAGGTGTGGCTGACAGAGTGAGACTGAGAGCATTCAGTGATCCTGCTTGGCTCAGTGCCACAGAGGTCAGAATTTGATTTCATAAACATACCTTGACGCAGCCTTGTTGCTGGGCTTGCGTGCCTCAGGCGTGGCCATCTCTAAAGGGCACCACTTTAAATGCTGACCTGCTTAGCAAGATTATCTGTGGTTTCCCTCTCATGGAGGTTTGGAAGCTCCTACACTATTAAAGCTTGTGTTGCCTCATGGGCCACCCACCAGGCAAATCCTGCAGTTATTCGTTTCCTGGTGCTCTCAAAAAATCTGAGTAGTCCACACCCAGTAATTGATCTGCACCACACCATTGGGTGGCAGTAGTCTCTCCCTTTGACAGCTGGGGAACTGAGTCAGGAAGATGGAAGCCTACATTTTCAAGTGTCTGTTAATTTCAGTTTAGATGCCTAGGCCATTTTTCTAGCACTGTGCAGTCAAAGCACAGCTCCCACCGATTACAAGTGCAGTGGTGCATGAATGCCCAGCTTTTTGGCAGATCTGGTCCTTTCTTCCCAGTTATACACCTTGGAAATGAAGAACACAGTTAGTGGTCACCCGGGAAAAGTCTGCTTTGAATGACTACTCCAGCATCACACAGGATCTCTGGGGCAAAGGCAGGGATAAAAAACAGTTCTTCGAGTGTTTGCTCGTGTCCATTCTCACTATGGTTGTGTGCATGCCTGCCTGCCCAGTCACTGGAAAGACTTTTTACCTTCAGCAGTAGCTGTAGACCCGGCTAGAGAGCCCCCTGGTGTCCCGCGCTAATGCCATGGTATAATAGCACTCCCGGGTCTACGCCTGCTCAGTTCCTTCTTTCCACATCTGCCGGTCACTGGAACCTCCTTGCATTTGCAAGCAACTTCTTCTACTTGTTCTAGTTAGTGTAGTTATAGTTAGCAGTAGCCTAGGTTTTTTTATCGTTCTGGACTGTTAGGATGCCGAAATCTCCCAGCTTTAAGCCTCGCGTGGACTGTGGCAAGGTGTTCTCAGTCAGCAATCAGCATGATCGCTGTCTAAAGTGCCTCGGAGAGACCCACAGGAGGGATAAGTGCAGGATTTGCAATTCATTTAAGCCTTGCAAGAAAGATAGAGAAAACCACCTCAGGGCATTGCTCATGGAAGCAGCTCTAAATCCACTAGTGGATAACTCGGGGGTTCCCTCTGTTCCAAGCACTTCATTGGGGCTAAGCACCCAATCGGCCCTGGTGCCAGCAAAGAAAGCGGTGGAGCCAGCGTCTGCAGCTAGAGCCCTCCTCTTGCACCGTAGCTCCTCCCCCAGGAAGAGAAGTGATGAAGCACCACACAGACATGTAGGCGCATAAAGGCGGTGGGACCGTGGAATCGGCCCACAGAATGCCTGATTCAGGGGGCTCTGGCTGGAATGTAGTGAGGCCATCCACGTTCGGAACTCTACCCCCGACTCCTGGAAGCAGTAGGGTGTCTCTGCCATGCCAAGCCCCCTCCACTCTGGAAGCTTTTTGGGCCATGAAGGACTTGTTCTCCTTGCCTAGCCAGCGCTAACAGCTATCCCCAAGAACAACGCAACCCTTGGCAGGAGATCAGGCATGGTGTGCAGAGCCCTGAGCCCTGCTGGAACCGAAGCCACCAACGGAACCGCCAGTGGCACTGGTGCCCCAGCGGCAGCTGACAGTGGGTTGGGAGCTCCACACCGCTCAGTCCCCCAGCCCTTCCTCTTCCAGCTCTGCAGTCCAATCCCCTTGGGTAATGAGTTGAGGGAGGAGGAGAGTAAAACATACCTGGTGGTCCTCATTTGGTAAAAAGAGGCACTGGAAACATAAGCAGAGCTTGGTACCTTCCTCCTCACCAAGCGCCAGAGGGTGTCAAAGCCTGCAGCGTGGCCTCTTTATCACCTCAGGCCAGCAGCAGGGATAGCAGAGGTCACCAGGGGTGTCGCTGGCCCGGGGAGGGACCCGGGAAGCTGCCATGCTGCCACAGGCGGCGGGGTCCCGCATCCCCAGCCAGGGATGGGGCTGCTGCCAGCATGGGTGTCCAGGGCACCAGCACTGCAATTCGGGGCACGTGCCCTGGGTGCCCAGCACCAGCGACGCCTCTGGAGGTCACCGGCTCAGGATTTTCCGGGCCTTGCGTGGATCTCAGCACCATCGCTCCCTGCATGGATCCCCTGGCCGATGCCCCAGGTGTGCTTGCCTCCCATATAGCCACAAGGAGGAATGCCAGAGGGAACGCAAGACTGCCCTAACGCTTGGGCGCAGAATCAGTGGCCCATACACTGGCCATACTGGGGTCCCTGGCCCATCCTACAGGTTGTGGACCCACAATCGCTGCTGCAAACAGTGATGCCCCCAGCCCTGCCCAGATCACAGAGTGACCACCCCTCTGATCGGGAGCATTCTGATACATTAAGTGGCATTCCTAAGGGCAACCTGCAAAGGGAGAGTGACCAGAATTTTCTTTACTCTTCATCCTCGTCAGACTTGGGGTCAGACAGCTATCACCCCACTTCTCTAGCCAAGGATTTCAGGGCCTATCAGGCCCTCCTTAAAAGAGTAGCCTCTAATCTAGGCCTTGAGGCCAAAGAACTGAGGGAATCCTCTGAGGGTTTTTTCAGCCTTCTCTACTCTATTAGTTCTGTTCAGGTGGCCTTCCCAGTGCATGAGAGTGTCCTGAAAATCACAAAGAACTTGTGGCAGACCCCTTCCTCAGTTTCTCCAACAGCTAAGTCAATGGAGAAGAGGCATTTTATCTGCACTAAGAATCTTGAGTACCTCTTCACACACCTGGTTCTGGATACTTTGGTAGTCAGCACAGCTAATCAGAGGGACAGACAAGGTCAGCCATTCCTGACCCCAAAAAATAAGGAGCTCAGAAAGCTAGATTCCTTTGGAAAGAAAGTTTATTCTTCAGCGAGTTTACACTTTCAGGTGGCTAACCACCCAAGCCTTTTTTAGCTGCTACAATTTAATCTTTGGAGCTCCTTCCAGCACTTCGGGAGCTTACTGTCTTAGGAACACAGGGCAGATTTCTCCATGCTCCTTGATGAGGGTCTGGTGGTAGCAAAAGTAGTTCTTTACTCATGACTCAGCCGATTTTTAGCTAGCCGCTCTATGGCCTCCACAGTCTGTATGTGCTGCTCCTCCTGGCTCCAAGCCTCCAGGTTATCCCAGGAAGTGCAGCATAAGATTCAAGACCTTCCTTTCGAAGGGCCTGTCTGTCTTATTCTCTGAAAAGACAGATGAGAAGTTACAAGGCCACAAGGACTCCAGAATGACCCTGAAAACCCTCGGTCTCCAAGGCCCTCAATAAGGACGCCGCAACTTCAGGCTTCCCCTGCTCTCGCAGCCCAGATCTCAGTCACAAATGGCACCTCTCTATAAACAGAGGGACGGAGCCAGGAATCATGGGAGACGCAATTCCTACTTGGGGCCTGGGTCGAGTACCTCCTGGCACAATAGCTCTAGACGTCCCCCTGGCAAAAGCAACCAGTGTAACTTTTTTGAAGATGTGTGCAAGGACGACCCACCCAGTCACTGCCAGGGATCTCTCACCACCCTTTCTGGATTGCCTTTCCCATTTCTCAGCCCATTGGTCCCAGATCAGCTCAGACCGATGGGTGCTGGACACTATTGCCAAGGGCTACTCAGTACAATTCAGTTTAGTACCGGCCCCTTCCCTCTTCTTCCCATCCCTTTTCAGGGACCCATCTCACGAACTTCTTTTGATCAACAAGGTCAACTCCCTTCTGGTTTTGGGAGTCCATAGTACCAGTCCCAGCAGGACAAGAGGGATGAGGTTTCTACTCTCAGTACTTTCTAATCTCCAAAGCCAATGGAGATCTAAGACCCATCCTGGACCTTCGGGGACTCAACAAATACATAAAGAGGAAGAAATTCCACGTGGTATCCCTATCCCTGATAATCTCCTCCCTGGATCCTGGTGACTGGTTTGCCACCCTCAGTTTGAAGGACGTGTATTTTCATATTTCCATCCGCCACCACCATAGGCAGTACTTGTGCTTTGTAGTGGCCGATTGCCATTATCAGTTTACAGCCCTACCATTTGGCCTGTCATCAGCCCCCAAGGTGTTTACCAAATGCATGGCTGTGGTGACAGCATACCTCAGGCACAGGGGAGTTCATATTTTTCCCTACCTAGATGACTGGTTACTGAAAGGGTCTTCCTCGAGCGAAGTGAAGGCCAGTTTGGACTTAGCAGTGGGCATTTGCACCAAGCTGGGCCTGAAAATAAACACACACAAGTCTGTTTTAGTGCTAGTTCAAAGAATAGAGTTTATAGAGGTGGTTCTGGACTCCATGCATGCAAGGGTGTTCCTGCCCAATTCAAGGTTCATTGTGGTAAGAGAGCTTGTCTCACACCTTCAAGACTATCCAGTAACAATGGTAAGGCATTGACTTTGCCTTCTGGGACACATGGCAACATGCACCCATGTTGTGCCCCTGGCCCGCCTCAAGCTACACCTCCTATAGGCTTGGCGCTCTCAGAACTTTGCCCCAGCCAGGCACCCACTGGACAGAATAGTGACAATACCAGAGATGGTCCTGTCCCAGCTATCTTGGTGGAAAATCCCCATCTTTGTTTTGAAGGGAGTTCCGTTCCTAGAGGAGAACCCAGCACTTCAGACACAGGGTGGGGGGCTCTCATCAGTACAGGGGATCAGACCCAAGGACTCTGGTCTCAAAAGGACAAGCGAATGCACATCAGCGTTGGGGAGCTACGGGCAGTCCAGCTGGCCTGCAAGGTATTCCTGCACTGTTTACTGGTGGTAAAGGTCCTAACAGACAACGGGACATCAATGTATTACATAAACAGGCAGGGGAGGGGCTCATTCCTCCACTCTCTGTCAGAAAGCAGTCAGACTTTGGGAGTTGGCAGTGAGACATGGTTTCCAGTTAAGTTTCCCATCTCCCTGGGATATGGAATTCAGAGGCAGACAAGCTCAGCAGACACTTCCTACCTCTACACGATTGGGCTCTCCAGCCCGAGGTCGCAACCAACATCTTCCAGACGGGGTTTTCCCCAGGTGGATTTATTCGCCAGATGCTGGAACAGAAAATGCTGTTGGTTTTGTGCTCTCTGGAGCATGGAAAGGGGAGCAATATTGGATGTGTTCCTATTCCCATGGTCAGAAGGCTTGCTCTATGTGTTTCCCCCAATTCTGTTGCTCCACAGGGTTGCCCTGAAAATAGAGAGACAAAGTGAACATCGTTTTGATTGCCCCAGCCTGGCCTGGTCAGCCGTGTTTTACGATGTTAATGGAATGACAGTAGCCCATCTGGGAACTTCCTGTATGCCCAGACCTCCTATCACAAGATTATGGGAGGCTGCTCCACCCTGACCTGTGGTCCTTACACCTAGCAGCCTGGAGACTCCGTGGCTAAGCATGGAGGAGAGAATGTGCCCATTACCAGTTCAGGGGGTACTGCTGGGGAGCAGGAAACCTGCCACACAAAGTTGTACAAGGCTAAGTGGAAACATTTTGCCACTTGGCAGGGGCATCGCTGGCACCTGGCACATGGGGGCCGTGCCTTGGGGCCTGTGCCTTGGGTCCTGGTGGGGCCCCGCCTTTCCCGGTCTCCAGCCGGATTGGGCCAGAGATCTGGGGCCCAGCTGCCTGCGGCCACATCTGTTGCTCCCGGCCCTGTCCCTGGCCGGGGATCTGGGGTCCCGGTGCCTGCAGCAGTGGCGGCCGCTTCCAGCCCCTTCAAAGGCCAGGCAAACCCAAGGCCATGGCTGCCGCTTCCCGCCCTGTCCCTGGCAGGGGGCGGGGCCTGGACCCGTGCCCCAGGTCATTCCCTGGGGCAGCAACACCCCTGCCACTTGGGCACAATCTCAAAGGGTGTCACCTCTGTCAGCCCCTATCTAATCGATCTTAGACTATCTGCTCCACCTAAAGCATTCAGGACTTTCAGTATCATGCCTTCGGGTCCACCTGGTGGCCATCTTGGCCTTTCATCCACCCTATCAGGGCAGGGCCCTTTTTTTTCTCACCCAATGACAATTGGTTTCCTTAGAGGTATTGAGCGCCTCTTCCCCCAGGTCAAGCGCCCTATGTCTCTTTGGGACCTGAATCTAGTGCTCCATAAACTAACGGGTTCTCCCTTCGAACCCCTGGCTACCTGCTCCCTCCAACATCTATCGTGGAAAGCAACCTGCCTAGTGGCAATAATCTCTGCCCGCTGGGTGTCAGAACTTTGGGCGTTGGTTTCTGAACCTCCATATACTACGTTTTTTAAGGACAAGGTAGAGTTGCGACCGCACCCAGTGTTCCTTCCAAAAGCAGTCACGCCGTTCCATTATAACCAGGTGATAGTCTTACTGACCTTTTTCCCCAAAACCACACAAATCCAGGGAGGAGGCCAGATGGCATACTCTGGAGGTTCGGAGGGCACTGGTGTCTTATATCAAGTGCACGAAATCCTTTCGCAGGTCCACCCAGCTGTTTGTAGCGATTGCGGTTGGATGAAGGGCCTGCCAATCTCCTCCGAACATCTGTCTGCCTGTATTGTGGAGTATATTCGCTGCTGCTACTCCTTGGCAGACCAACCACTGCCAGGTCGGGTCACAGCACACTCTAAAAGAGCTGAAGCTTTCTCTTTGGCATTTCTTGCTACTGTGCTGGTGGTGGACATCTGTAAGGCTGCCATGTGGTCTCAGTACGCACGTTCACCACTTGCTATGCTGTGGTGCAGCAGACCAGAGACGACACAGCTTTTGGAAGAGCTGTACTCTAGGTTTCTCAGCGTTAACTCCGCCCACTGTCCAAGGTATGGCTTGTGATTCACCCATAGTGAGAATGGACACAAGCAAACACTCGAAGGAGAAAGACGGTTGCTTACCTGTTACTGTTGTTGTCCAAGATGTGTTGCTCATGTCCATTATGCATCCACCCGCCATCCCTGCTTCCGGAGTTAGCGGAAAGAAGAGACTGAGCGGGTGTAGACCTCGGAGTGTTGTTATACTGCAGCATTAGTGTGGGATGCCAGGGGGCTCTTTAGCTGGCTCTACAGCTACTGCTGAGGGTAAAAAGTCTTTCCGGTGACTGGGCAGGCATGCGCACATCCATAGTGAGAATGGACATGAGCAACACATCTCGGAGAACGACAGTTACAGGTAAGCAACTGTCTTTCTCCTGGATGGCATTTGACAGCCTTAACCCCAAAACCTTCCTCCAGAGGTGGCTTTTGGGGCAAGTGAAGCAGGTGGTTGCCTAGGGCCACTGAGAAGCAATCAGCCCTTTTGCCTACCTTAAAATGGTGTCTGCCTCCCACCCTGCAGAACACATGGCAGGGGGCCAGTGCCAGGCCTAGTGTTAGCGTTGTTGGGGGGGAGGTGAGGCCCAAGGCCCACAGCCAATCGGGCTACAGGAGACCTGGTGCTGGGGTGGAGGTTGTGGGGCGTAGTGTGCTGTCCCAGAGGCAGGGCTTCTACCATGCCACTTGGTCAGCTGCACTTCCCCTAGGGGCAGAGTGGGCCAGTCCAGAGGCTTAGGCCTGTGCTCGTGCCCTGCTCATTGCCTTTGGCAATGGGGGAGTTGGGACATGCAGCAGGACACTGGGGCCATTTTGGGGGCCCCTGGCATGGTGCTGGGGATGTGGAGGGAGCCAGGCACAGGGAGCAGGGACTGTGGAGGACTTGGGGTAGTGGGGCTTGTAGGAGAAACTAAAAGGTTAAGAAAGATAAATAGAAGTGTCTAGGTATTGGTTTGAGGCCTAACGAAGCAATCCAGGAAAGTGGTCCTGAATGGCATGCACACTGGGCATGAATTGAAGGGACCATGATAACCTCATCAACAGTGGCATGAAATAAGTTGAAACTGCAATAATATGGATGAAGATGAGAATGTACTTGGAGAAAGGTGGTATTAGCCCAGTTTCATGCCAAAAGAGATTAGGTGGTTTGCTGTGCCTAAGTGACCTGTGCAAAGGAGAGGTTTGGCCAAATCATGACACCTTGATGGATAGTGATGCCCAGGGACCTATCAAATTAAGGGGTGGCATCAAAGAAGGGGTCCACAGGTCAATTAAAGTAAAGGCATATAAGGTATAAAAGTAGGAACCCTAGAGCTCAGACTTCGTGCAGCCGAAAGGGTGACAGCCAGTCCTGCTGTTACTTGAACTATTCCATTGCAGTGAGAGCACCAATGCTGCTAATAAATCTGTTTATATGCATTGTTTGCCATAGTACTACATTGCAATAAAGCCTGGCTTGGCACCTTTGTTTCTACAAAGATCTGTGGTCTTGTTGGTTTCCTTGATCATGAGTGTTGCCTCAATTTACTCACGCACGCATTCACACATGCAGCCAAACTGATATCAGTGCTGGACACAAAACAACACTGCTAGAACACAACTTGGCTGACATGCCTGATCGCACTTTGCCTGGCGTACCACGAGGCTGAAGGGGGAACTGGGATGCGGGGGGGGGGGGGGGGGGGGGGGGGCCCCTGGCAGGCCGAGGAGGCTGGCCTCAGAGAGCCAGAGCCATGGGGAGGGCAAGGTGTAATGACTCCGGGGGGGGCATGGAAGGTGGGCTGATGGCCAGCAGTGGAGAGCTGAGCCCATGGGGGTGATGCACAGGTGGGTCAGGGCTAGTGGAAGGGAGCTGGGACTGCTGAAGGGGGAGCTGGAACCGTTAAGGGGGCTGGCGGTGTGGTGCTGGGGGGTTGGGGGGGGCCTAGGGCCTCAAATTGCCTAAGGCGATCCTTGCCTTCCTCTCTCTTCCTGTGACCCCCAACTTCATTCATCACCAGGAGCAGTCGTACAGACCATTTCCTTCACGCCAAAACCCTGATTTAGATCAATACACTGTTCCTCCTGTGCAATGAACAAGGCTGTGGTCTGTGGCTTGTGTGGAAATGCTATGTGATCATTTGAATTTGGGACTGTTGTAGTGCGTATTCTGCAGTTTCTTCAACCTTTGACTACTTCACTTGCAACTTAAATAAGCAAACATACATCTAGCACAGCTTTCTGTATGGGATGTCTTAGAATGCAAAGTGGCGGGGGGGGGGGAGATGAAACAAAGTTCTGTTATGTACAACCCCCATATGATCATGTACTGAAAGACTAGCCTTTGATAGACACAATGGGGTATAATTAATGTTGCATGGTTGTGCTTAATTCTGGCATTTCTTAATTTGAGTGCTTGACTTGGCAACCTTATAATTTTTAACAGTAGTTTACTTCTTCCTAAGCTTTTAGAAAAGCAAACTTTCAAAAAAAAAAAAAAAATCACTTGTGACCATGTTGATTCCACAGAGGTCGTCAGCAAGACTGGAATCTTTAGATACACAGCACAGATAGTGTAGTGGCTAGCACCTCTGCTTAACATGCAGAAGGGCCTGGGTTCAATTCCCAGGGGGTTGGACTCCATGATCTCACGAGGTCCCTTCCAGCCCGATTGATTGATCACAGATATCCAGTAACTGGTAGTAGTAGTGGGCTGTTATCTACCACTAGGGGCTGGTTCACAGAAGCTGATACCCAAAATTTGCTAGTAGGTTTCAGAGCTGCTTGCTGGAAGTAGAAGGATATTGGACTCTGGAATCCTGGATGCTTTTCTAGAGGAGAGTGTTCTCTAGTGATTCTTCCCAGCATTCCATTCACTCTTCCTTAGCTATGCCTCTCGGTTTCTTCTCTCTACACCCCAGTTCTCAATCCTCGGTGCAGAATGTCCCTGCACTTAATTCCTGTGCCTTTGTGCTGTTGCTTCTCCTGGCTATTGAGAGCAGCAGTTGCAGGGCAAGTCTGCCGTGTCCCTGTAGTGCTAGGCTGCAGCACACTCAGTGTGCATAGAATCATCAATGAATGATGCTACCAGACTCGTGCAAGCTTTCCTGGAGCATGTGCTATTAAAGTTTATAACTTGATCAGACTTTAAAAGGACCTCAAATGGCACTTCCCCCCCCCCCATGTTGAATCCCTGCGCCAGAGGTGGCTTTAGGGTAGGCGAAACAGGCATTCACCAAGGGGCCTCAGCATACTGCAGGGGTGGTTGCCTGCTTCGCATAACTCAAACTAGAGAGTCCAGCACTGGCTCAGGGTTGTGGTGTGCCACACGGTCCCTGAGCTGGCTTTTGCATGGGGGTGGAACCCAACCTCTGTTCTCAGTCAGCTCACCCTACTACCAGGACAGGGAACAGCTGGCCCAGGGGTGGAGCAGGCAGGCCCAGAGGCCAGACTGCTGGCGCTTCCACCCTGGGGACAGAAGGGGCTAGCCCAGAGGTGGAGTGAGAGAGGAGAGTCCATCTCATGGGCTGACCCAGTCTGCCCCCAGGGTGGGGAACAGATGACCCAGGGATGAAGCAGGCTGGCTCTCCAGCCAACAGGGAAGACACAGTGGGGGGGGGGGTGGCAAATGGGGAAAACACGGGGGGGGGGGGCTGGGGGGTTGCAGAACAGGTGCAGGGAGTATGCCTGCTGGGGGGGGGGTCGCAGAATGGGTGGGGCAGGGCGCCAAGACGCCAGTCGGGCAGTCACAGAACAGATGGTGGGCTGGGCAAGCAGGGAAGATGCTGGCTGGGAGGTGGGTAGCAAAATGACTGGGGGTGGGGCCAGTGGGCTGCACAATGAACCTTCTCCTAGGGCCCCAGATAGCCTAAGGCTGCCTCCAACTTGTGCCAAAGTTCTAGTCAAAACACTTATTTCATTCTTGGAAATAACTGACCAGTTTAACTCAAACACCACTCCATAGCAGGAACCAGCATGGAAGGCTGCTGTGCAAATGGTTAGAGTTAGGACAAGTTACAAAGACTGAAAACAGTCTTACAATAGAGGCGATCTTAACTGTAGGAGCTGCTGCCAGCTCCGTCCATAATTATTGTAATAAAGTAAGTTCAGAACTTAAAATCCTAGAAATGTGGGGTTGGAAGAGACCTCAAGAAGTTGTGTAAAATGAAATGAAATAATTTGCTTGAATGAGAGTAGTGTAATATGTCTTGCCAAGATCCAGAGGAGCAGCTGTGTTAGTCTAGTTCAGCAAAAGAAGCAAGGAGTCCTGTGATACTTAAAGACTAACAGATTTATTTATCGGATAAGCTTTTGTGGGAGAAAATCCTACTTCATCAGATGCTTTGAAGAATGATAAATCTGTTAGTCTTTAAGTGCCACAGGACTCCTTGCTTTTTTTAGTGTAATACAGTAACAGTCACATGCAAAAAAAAAAAAAAAAAAATCCTCCATTAATGAAAGTGAGTGAGGTTGCACATAGAAGTATTCAAAAGGGAAAGTGGCAATGTGAAGAATGAATGCACCATCTGGAGTTTGCTTGTGTCTCATTACACAGTCTTTACATACTATATTGTACATAGTAGTATTCTAGGTACATGTGCAATCTAATATTTGTTAATCTTACACACAAAGGCAATGTTAAAGATGTAAAGCCCAATTTACTGATGTCTGTGAGCTTTGGATCATTTAAATTTTGTTTAATGCATTTTATACATTCTTTGTAATTTCTCCTTCCCCTCACTTAGTCCTCTGAACAGTGTTTTACTAAATAGTGTAATGGTTTACCAAGGACAAAATTCACCCTTGTGCAGAGGACCAGCAGGGGGCCATTTTCACTCTAAATGTTCAGAGAAATGTTCCTGGAGCTTGTTTTCTCTCTAGCTCAGAGTGGATTTACAGAATAAATCCACTGACGTTAGCGATGAAGTTCAGTCACAGGAGGGGTATGCCAGGCCTATAGAGCTGCATTAACAGGATGAACGTTTGGATGCTGTTTGTTTTACAGTGGACTAGAGCTGTGAGTAAGTCCTCAGCGACTTCCATGGAACTGTTAGAGTTTACACCATCATGGTTTGGCCTTGGTCTTATATATAGATATGGATCTAGTATTTCTCTTATGTAAATTCAAGTGTCGGAGAATGTTAAATGTTGCTTTCTGTGACTACTGGATGTAGTTAGAACACTGAAAAACTGTTTCATACAATTTGTTTCTCCCCTGTTTGTCCTGCCTATAATTGATTCATAATGTAAATCTATTTTTGCATTTAATGATTTAACTAAAGTGAAAACTAGCTTTCCCCCCATAAGGCAAGAAGTTATGTGTTTTCAAGTACCAAATGTTGATTTTGTTGTATCAAACAGTTCATTGGTAATTGAATCATGCAGTTCTTTGAAGTCAGACGGGAGCTTGGATGGGATAAGAGCTGACAGATTGGAGCCAATGGTTACCATATTTATATTACTCTGTCCATGAAAACAGCCTGATGTGATTACTGAAAGAATTCTTGCAGCTGGTTTAATTATCAAGACATACCACTATTGTGCTACTGCATTTTGCCACACTGCAGCTGTACTGGGTGGGTTGCTTCAAGTTAATGAGACTTAGTTCAGAAAATGTCTTTATTACAGGAAAATAATTAGCAAGTTGTCAATATTTTGTATCTAATAAATGCTAAACTGATCCAAGATGTAAAATCTTGGCTATGATTTGTTAGGCTTTGGTTAAAGAGTGGACGATTTGGGGAAGAGGATTCTATTGAAGTAATTTAATTCCTAGGTATTAAGGCTAGAAGGAGTCATTATGATGATCTCATATTAGCTCCTGTATAATAGGCCATAGAACTTCACCCCTAATTCCTGAACTGAGACCGTATTTTGTGGATATACTAGAGTCTGTATTAGGGAGAGACAGCCAAGTTCCAGCCCTGATTTGAAGAGTTCATGTGCTTGAGAATCCAATCCACCCCCTGATATATATTGTTTGAGTAGTTTATTACCTTCTCTTTTTCTAGCCTGAATTTGCCTACTATATGTTTTCAGTGACTGGATCTGATTAGGTAGGTTTTTGTCTGCTGGATTAGAGAACCCTGCCACAGAATTTTCCTCATCTAAGTAGTTCTAGCCTAATCAAGTCACCCTTAGGCAGCTCTGTCTGTTTAGTTTATCCAAGTGAAGGCTAAACTTTCTTTGTAAGGCAGGTTTTCCAGAATGCCTGTAGTGCTTTCCTGAATGTTTCCCACATTGTCAACATCCTTTTAGAAATTTGGACACCACAGTCAGACATGATTTTCCACTAATGGTCTCACCAACACTATATCCAGAAGCAATATCTTATCCCAGATTTACTTAATGTTTCCTTGCTCATGCATCCAAAGTTCATGGCATAGATGTAACTCTTTTGGCAGGGCAGGCTGGCAGAACAAGGGCCGGATTATTTAACTATGGATTTCCCAATAATGTAACACCACCAACTGGCTTGAACCCCCACCCAGATTTCTGGGGAATCCTGCAGTGTTCCTTGGGCACCCCAAAGGGGTAACGCTTCCTCACTCACAAGCACAAGTCTGAGTGTAGTAAACAGAACTTTTAATAGTAGTAAAACAAAGTGTAAAAGGCCAAATAACAGAAATCAGCACTGATCTAGAAAATCAGTACAAAGCAAAGTTCCCAACAACCCACACTGCATAACAGAACATACAAGACTTAATGGAAAAACCAGCACTGATCTGGGGAATCAGTGCTAATCAGGCTTCCAACATGATCCCACATATCATAACAGCAAAGGTAAGCTCACTAGCAAAATCAGCACTGACCTGGAGAATCAGTGCTAGCTAGGCTCCCAGCCAACCCTAGGGGTATGTAGGGTGTGTCTTTCATGCCAGCTATCTGCTGGCGCCAACCATTGGTCACTCACTCCATCATCTAGCACTGTTCCTTGGCTCTGCCCGCTGTCCACAGGCTCTGCCCACCATTCACTCGAACCGCCCAGCTCGCCACTGGACGCTCTCGCTGTCCTCTGGCTCCACCCGCTGCGCCTCCTGGTTGCTCCTCTCTCTAGTGATTTCAGCTCAGAGAGAGGTTGCTTCTCTCAGTGATTTCAGCTATTAAACCTTAAGTAGCTGCAAACAGTTACTTTCATTACAATAACAAAGGAAGCCCTCTTAAGAAGCCCAGCCAAATCTATCATTTGACAATGGGACCAGAGGGTGAGGTAATACCTCAGGGCATAGCTCCAAAAGTAGCTATGCAACCTCCCCATCCCTGTCTTGACTTTTCCAGGCTAAAACAGGCAGAAGCCTCTCTTAGAAGTTTTTTTTTTTTTTTTTAAATAGCTAAGGGTAACTTTTACCCTAACTAACCCAGACAGATTTGAAACAGAGAGTAGCAATTCACTAAAGACAGTATTTTATATTTCCCTTCAGCAGAATTACAGATATTGACAGATTTCTGATCAAATTAGCCCCAAATACCATTACCCCTATTGCCCTGCACCTAGTATGCTAATAATTAATTGTGCTCTTTGTGTTCATGCTAATACAGGACCCATGCAGATTAGATGCCCCTCCCCCCCAAGCTGTTAGGCACAGCTTCTAAGCCTATCTTACATAGATAAAATTGTTAGTCTTTTAAAAAGTGCCACAAGACTCCTTGGTTTTTTTTGCAGAACTAGCCTCTGGAACTTAAACAGAGAGAGCTCTCTTAGCCTCCCCCTGAGAGTTCATCTTCTATTGGTTATACATGGCGACCATTCCCTATTCCATAGTCCTTTCAAAGTCACAACTGTTCAGGCCTCAGTTACACAGCATGCAAGTATGGTTTTAATATTGTGTTCCTAGAAGTATGACCTTACATTTGTATATATTCAAATGATTCTTGAACCCAGGAGATCCTGATCACTCTTTAGTGCTGACTTGTTGTTTGCTAGTCTTTATCAAGAATTTGGAAGGAAATGTGAAAATCATTGCTGGCAAAGATATTGACTAGCATTGTGCCAACAACAGGTTCCCTCAGGACTCCATCAAAACCATCCCTTTTGGGCGACAATTGCCAGTTTACAGTAACTTTTTGAGGTATAGTTTAGTTTCAAATATTCTACATTAATTAAATTAGCATTGTACAAAATCAGAATGTCCTGCAACACTAACACCATCTTACAGAACTCCAAGTATGTTTTGGCAGTTTCCTTTATCAACCAAACTTCTAATCTTATCCAAAGGGTAACAAGCTTGACCAAGCCTGTTTTTGGGGTCATGAAGGAGGCCCCTCTTTGAACTATGCAGGGAGGACACCCCTGGAAATTAAAAATGCAACCTATGTTTTGCTTTTTTCTTCACAAGGTAACAATGCCTGTGTGATTAGGTGTTCACCTTACATACATGCTAAAAAGGTTAATGGAGGCCAGATGGGACAATTAACCTATTAGGCTGCAAAGGGGGAGGGGGAGGATTAAGGTTGAGAGGAAAGCCCTAATTAGGGAAAGTTCGCCTGTTCTAAACCAGGCATGCTTCTATAAAGCCAGCAAGCTGATAGTAGATAGGAGCTGCAGGGAGTAGCCTATGCTTTCCCTCCAGGAGAAGGGAGTTGTGGGACTGGTAAACGCAGAGGAGTATTAGGAAGGGCTGAGAGTGGAGATGTTGGTTGCTGACTACAGGGTCCCTGACTTGAACCCAGAATACAGGGTAGGCCTGGGTTCCCCTACCAGCCACAGGGTGTGTGGCATCATGGGGGCAGTGAAAGGGAAGACTGCTGGTGAGGAGACTTAGATAGTGCAGAAGGGTGAAACACAAAATCACCTGGCCAGTGGGCCAGGTCACATAGAGGGAGCATGCTGAGTGTGAGAGAATGAGCAGCAGGGGGGTGTGGCAGAAATGGACCTCAGATCTGAAAAAAGCTAACCCCCAGAGCAACAAGGATGTTGTGCCACCTGTGGTGAATGGGTACCAAAACAGTCTGGTTCTCTGGATCCCAGGTGTCCTGACAACCCACATTACTGACCCAAGGAAGAGGACTCCTGACTCTGCCTCCTCTCTGGGTCTGTCGTGTAATCCTGTGAGATGAGCATCCTTGAGTGGCTATGGAGGAGGGGTGTTACCTTGAAGCACTGGGTCCTTAATGCTTAGTTATGGTGTTTGCACCGAGTCCCACTTTATCAGATCGGGGGTGGAAAGAACATTTCATGGGTTGGGGTTTTTTCCCCTCTTTCCTCTTCAGTATTGAATGTGGATCATGGATATGAGGAGTAGTTCCTATGGGGGAGCTGTGGAGCAGTAATTATTGTTGGTGCTCTTGCTGTTTGAGAGATGTTGGGGAGATGTCATGCCCAGGTGGCTGCTCTCTTCCCCTGTCCAGCAAAGTCCATGCTGGGACTGACAACAGCTGCTGGAAGAGTCGGATCCAAGAGGGAGAGAAAGTGCAGATCAATCCAGAAAATGAACACAGCTTGTTCTGCTGAGATGGATTCCTCCTTACTCCTACTTGTCTTCATGTCAGCAAAACTGTGTTGGGAGGTGCCGATCAGTTTGGGTGTACTTGGCTCCGTGTCTCACCCTTTGTCAACTGGAAAATATGCAGGTAAAGCGAACAAGGAAAGCAGGAGCCTGCTGCCCAGGAGCCAGTCATGATTTGACTTTTTTGTGTCCCTTGCTGAATGGCCACTGAGCAGGACTTTCTAACAAGAGCAAGAAGGAATTTCTTCTGTGTTGCTTTGGTTCACGTTCTACAGTATCTTCTTCATCTGCCTCCAGCACTTATGAGGGCTTCCCTGGTATGACAAGCCTGCCATAAGAGCTCAGGGCAACACCATGGCTTGTTCCCTCCAAAGCCACAGGGCCAGCCTCTAAACTCATCTCCGGATAGGTTAATTCCCTGCTTTTGTATAGCTTTCAGAGAGGCAGCCATGTTTGCTGGGAGGCAAGGGGCAGAGTTGCACTGTCTATGGTATTCCTGCAGCCACAATTATAGTATTATCTGAATTTTCACTCTGTCCTCCCTGCTCCCCAGGCAGCAGGGCACAGTTGTTGTTGTTGTCCCCATTGTAGAGAAGAGAACCAAAGCCCAGGGAGACTGAGGGTATGTCTACACTTCGTGATGAAACCCAGGGCAGGGGAGCTCACACTATGGGGCTAAAAATAGCATTGTAATCTAGATGTTCTGGCTTGGTCTGGAGCCTGGAATCTGAACCTTGGGGAAGGGGTGAGTCAAAGATCCTAAGGCAGGGTGTCTTTAGGGCTGAAACTATCTGGGGCCAAAGTCAGCTGGGCCAGGCTCTGAGAGGTGGGGCTGTGGTTTTTGGCAGTATAGCTATATCCTAAGTAACCTGCCCCAGGTCACCAGGGGTCTGTGGCAGAGCAGGGCTCTCCTTCCTCAAATATGTTATCTCCCCTGCCTGGGCAAGCATCCATCCCACCCCTCCCTCACCAGGGTGGGCATGGATTAGCCTCCTAGCAGTGCTACAGTCTGTCCCCTGGACTGACACTGCCCAGTACTCTAGTGTACCTCAGACACTCACTGCTGAGTATGTGCCAAGGCAGCTGTAAGGCAGGCCAATTGTCTGTGTCCCATCATGGGTTCACACAAGGCTTTGGTATTGCCCAGCACACTGATGGCAACAGAATAACTGAGAAATTTGTGACTCCCTTCCCATCTCAGGGAAACAGGAGGAGGCATTTGTGCAGTAGCAAGAGAGGGCACTGGTGTTGGATTTCCTGCTGAGAGGGGGATTTGCACCCTTCCTTCTGTGTGGCCTGTATTAGGCTGAAAAGCTGAGTGGGGAGAGGTGAGGAGCTAGCAAAAGAGTTAACCCAAGGAGTGGTAAGGATTTGTAGAATGGCATGTAGAGAATGTGCACTCTGGGCCAAGTGCTTAGCCATCTGTCCTGCCAGGACAGATCAGCACTGCTCATCTCCACAGTCCTTATCTAATGCTTTTATGGGAGACTGGATTATCCTTGGCGCTGGGGCCTTTCATTCAGCCCATGGCTCATGTCATTCATAAAAGACACATTAGACCAAAGGTGCTGAAGGGCAGTGCTTTTTTCCAAGCCCCACTCAATACCATTTATCGGTGACCAGCCCAAATTCCTGTCCCCTCTACTACCAGTGAAGCCAGATGCACCTTTCCTTTAAACACATGACATGAGGATCAGAGACCCCCAACTGTGCTTTCTAATGTGAGATATCCACAGCATTAATTTTCAACCATCCAGGGGAGCCCTCCCTTACATTACTGTCCATCCCACCAACTCAACTTCTCTCCTAGTGGAAGCCAGGAGATCCTCTTCCAGCTACATCTCACCCTCCAGAACATCTCCAAGACCTGGATCATTTTGTCAACACAAATGCATCATGCTGCAAGCGTGAGAGGTACTGGGGGCATTCACCCAAGCTGGGCTATGCTGTCTGGATGCCAGTCATTAGAGGTTAAGACACCAGTGGAATCCTCATCAGCTCATGGCTTCCCTGCCCACGTGAGACAAAGTACGCAAGCTCTCACTTCAGAGCCCTTACTGGTTGTATTTTTGCTGCTCCGCTTGCATAGGGTGGGGGGCTATGCAGCAATGGAGCAGACATGAAAAAAAAAAAAAAAAAAAGAATGTTCATGGGCTATATGCCAAGGCCACCATGATTGTTAAATATTTACCCTGCCACCGTGCCTAGAAGCCTGGTAGAGCAGGGCCTATTATGCTAGGCTCTCGGATAGTCCCTGCCTAAAGGAGCTGATGGTGCCCTGTTCCTGCTGCACATCTGAGCTAAACAAGAAAGACCTATCTCAGACTATGTGATGCAGCTGCTCCAGTTGGCAAATTTGCTGACTCCGGACCGGAGACGGTGCAGAGAATGGCACATTGCATGTGTTCGCTCTGAAATTACTTAAAAATCCTACAGCACCCCTTCCTGGAAGAGCAGCTGCTAAAATCAAGGGGCAAAGGGAAGCACTGAACCCTTTATGCTGCTCACCATTGACTTCTTGCTGCCAGGCAGGTACAGAATAATCTCAGGAAAGACACTCGCAGAAGGCAGCTGTCAGATGGATGCCTCCTAGAGGGATTGGGTACACATGGAAGGCCATGTTTTGGCTGGCACTGTCCAGCTGCATGGAGGGTGGGAGGAGAGTGTTGCCTTCCCCAAACAGAAGTCAACCCCTCAAAATGATTTTAAAACCTCAGTCTTCAGTTTCCTCTTGCCTGTGCCATCAGGAACCATCCCTCATAGCTAGTGTGTGAGCCAGCCTTTGATGTGCACACTGGTGTGCTCCTTGGTCATGACACGGGGGGGCACTGTGCTAGGGGCAAGGGAGTTGACCACACTTAGTCTCTTTCTCATGCTCTCCTTTCTCCCACCAGTCCTCTACATTCCTTGCCCCCTATATGTCCCCTCTGTCTCCGTCCTAACCATCTTGTTCTGGCTGCCACAGCTGCCCCTCATTCTGTCCCCTTCCCTCAGACTCCTCAGTTGGTGGGCTCCATATAGTCACTAAAGGACTGCCATCTTTCTTCAGGGCAGCTGGCCTCAGCCCCAGTGGAAACAGTGGGCAATGGCATCCATCTTTGACAATGCAACCTCCATTTTATCTACTAAGGCTTGAAGTATGACAGCCATTTTGTGGAGGGTAGCCTGTGGCTCCCTCCAGGCCCACTGCCAGCAAGGGCTGACAGCAAAACTTCTACAGACAGAGAAAGGCTTTGGAAATTCATAAAACTTTCACAGTCTCTCCAAGCCACCATTTCTGCCCTTATTACCCACATAGAGAGCCCAGTCACAGGTCCCAGCCTGGGCTGCTTGCTCCACCCATGAAGTGAGGCAAGGCCCTTATTTATATCTAGAAAGTACAGAGGAGGCACTGAGCACCAGAGCCCTCTCCTTTTGGTGCCCCAGCACTTGCACCCGAGAGGCAGTCTGGCCTCAGCCGTCATGTCACCTGGGCCACTGGCTTAAGTCTAGCTCTTGGAATCCAGCTATGGCTGTTCTTCCGAGACCCCATTGATGGGCCAGGCTTTGCATGCTCCTGACTTGCTGCTCTTGGAGCTGATCTATGATCGGTGGCCAAGTCTGAATGTCACTGATGGTTGTGATGCTTGAGATGTGTGCTAGGCTCAGTTCCTGCTCCCATCCCTGGGATTAGCCTGTGTGGTGCTTTCTGGAGCAGCCAGCACACCAGGGAGTGGCTTCTGTGCTTGATGGCCACAGCATCTAAGATATGGCCAGTGGTGCTTGCCCAGGGTTGAATAGTTCACTCTCTCCTGCCTTCCCAGGCATAGACCCCAGTGCTGTGTTGACTATAGTAAATCCTCCATTCTGTAGGGTGCCTGGCAGAGTTGCTACCTCAAATCTTTTCTTCCCTCCCCAGGAGCATCCTCCCCCCTGCTCCTGGCTCTCATCTTTCTTCATGCTCTTCATCCTCCTCCTCTTCCCTCTCCTTCTTGTGACCTCAGTGCTAAAGGGCAGATTAGGGGATGACGGGAGCTGTGACTCTCACACGAGACAGCGATAGTGTGAGCAGAGGCATCTGGCCATAAGTGCACACTTATCAAGTACATTCCACACTGCCAGGAGCAGCTCAGGGCCCAGCCATGAGAATGAATGCCTGGCCCAATGTGACTGCGTTGTGGGGACCATGGGAGGGCAGAGGTGGCTTCTCCCTCACCAGGCAGGTTAGAGATCAGACATGGGCAGGTGCTTTCCTGGGTGTGCTCCATGGCACCTCTGTGAGTTGGTTGTGCAGAGCTGACTCTAGGTTTAGCTGCAGCTCCTCCGGGTTTGGCCAGCAAGTAAATTTTTAACAGGCATCCCCAGTGCGCTGCATTTTGGAAGCTAAGCTGACCGAGCATAACTGCAGGTAAGTGGACTGGAACATAATTTCTTGGTTCCCCAGCCCCAGGAACAACTTAGGAGACATTTGGTCATAGGCTCCTACCTCTGAGAGCTATTTATTCTAGCTTTATAGGCCTGTTTTCCCTCCCTCCCCCTAACTGCTCTCACACTACCCACCTCAGCCAAGAGGGTAATGGGTCTGGTCTCTCCTGCTTAGCTAGATAACAACTCTGACATAGCTGCCTTTAAAGGAAATAAACTACCAGCAGATTTCTGCAACTCCCAGTACAAGCAGTGAAGTGATAAGCCAATGACATATCACTCCTCCATACACCTCCTTCCCAAGCCTGGCGACAGAAGACAAATTGTGGGATATGCTTTGTGACAGATTCCAACTGGGAGTGCCTTCAGCATACTCTGCCCCACCTACACCCATTCAGCCTGCTGCATGTGTACCAGGGGGCTGATGTGATTTCAGCCACAAGAAGTTGTTTCTAATTTGTATGTTTTCTATGCAAGGCAAAGAACTAAGCCCTTTACTTCAGCTGTAGTACTGCACCCTAATTCCTCCTAGGAGAGAACAGTAGCCCTGTGTCCATCCCCCTTCTTGACTGGGCAGCCTGCTGTACTCATGTGAGGCTTCTCTAAAAGGCCTTGAGAGGAGACTTGTTTTTAATTGTCTGTTCACACAGCTGCTGGTTGCAGAGCTGTAGTTGGGTGTCAGGGAGGAAGGGAAGAGTGGGAGCACAGTGGATCCTGTGTTGCAGGGGTCTGAGCAGAACTGGTGGCTCTTTTGCTGTGGAAAGCGTAGCCATGAAGAGAAGCCTGGGTAGGCAGTGAGGTATGTTTGTGGGGAGCTGGAGGGGTTAGAAGAGTCCTGGCCATTCTGCACCAAGCTGGATGGAAGCAATTGGTGAATGACCATAGGAGTGGATTGCGCAGAGGGAGATGAAGGAGGAAAGACCTGGACTGAGGGAGGAGATGTTGGACAAGCACAGGGAAAAGTTCAGAGAGATGACAAGAAGCACAGGGAGCACCATTACAGTTAAAGTTGCCCAATGCTTATTAGGAGACTCTGTTTTCAGCTGACTATAATCTTTGCCAAACCTTAACCAGTTGGGCTGAAGTTTTCCAGAGGAGGCATCTGTCCTTGTCTGGATGTTTTTTTAGATTCAGCTTAGATGGTTCAACCACTCCTGAGCATAAGGTTAAGTTAAAAATATATTCAGTCCATACTAAATTCTTATCCTTTAAACAGAAACTGACAGCGCTTGAGCCCTGGTAGAATGGGCTTTAACCGTCACAGGAAGGGGCGTTTTGGACCTTCCGTAGCAGTCTTTGATGCAGTTCACTATCCATTTGGAGATGCACTGAGAGGACACTGGAAGACCTTTTTTTCCACTCTGTGACTGCCACAAAGAGTTGGTAGGTCTTGTGAAATGATTGTGTGCACTCCAAGTATATTAAGCATGCTCTCCTTACATCCAGGGTATGCCACCTCCTCTGGTTCTCCATGACCTGAGGAGCTGGGTAAAAATACTGGCAAACAAATTTCCTGATTAAGGTGGAAAGGAGTAGCCACCTTAGGGAGAAAGGAAGGGTGGTGACACAGAACCACCTTGTCAGGGAAGAACCTCATATATGGGGGTTCTGAAGAGAGGGCCCTCAACTCTGAAACCCATCTGGCAGAGGTGATTGCTACTAAGAAGGGCACCTTCAAAGAGAGGGTGCACATCTAACGGTTCATAGGGAGGCTCAGCTAATGCCTGGAGCACCACATTTAGGTCCCAGGGAGGGGTGGGGTGATGGAGTTGCGGGAAGAGTCTTTGAACCCTTTCAGGAACCTTGTGGAGATAGGGTGAGTGAAGACGGAGATCCCATCCACCTTCTCGTGGAGGACTGAGATCGCTGCTAGGTGGACTCTCAGTGAGGAAAGCGAGAGGCCTTTGTCTCTGAGGTCTAGGAAACAGTAGAGGATTTGGTGTAGTGGGACTAGTGAAGGGTCTGCTCCTTTGCCCCGGGCCCAGATGGAGAATCACTTCCATTTGGCTGTGTAGGTGGACCTGGTGGATGGTCTCCTACTACTAACCAGGACCTTCCTAACCCTGTCTGAGCAGAGCTTTTCCTGCTCATTGAGCCAGAGAGTTTCCAGGCTGTCAGGTGCAGGCTGCCTGGGTTTGGGTGCCAGAGGCACCCTGAGTCCTGTATCAGCAGGTCCGCCCACTGGGGAAGGCAGAGTAGGGTCTCTATGGACAGGTCTTATAGGAGTGGGAACCAGTGTTGCCTGGGCCAGTCGGGAGCTATTAGTATTATGTTTGCTCTATCCAGTCTGATCTTTAGAAGGACCCTGTGTAGCAAAGGGGCGGCGGGAAGACATACATCAGGGGGCCTGATCAACTGATGAGGATGGCATAGTTTAGGGACCCTTCTCCTAACCCCTGAGGGAGCAAAATTGCTGACACTTGCAGTTCTGTTGTGTCACAAACAAGTCTATTTAGGGGGCACCCTATTTGAGTATTAGGCAGGAGAACACCATATTGTGGAGTGACCACTCATGGTTCACTAGGGGTCTCCTTCTGAGGGAGTCCGTCCACTTGTTGTCCACCCCCGGTAGGTGTGCTGCCATCGGGGTGAAGCTGTGTTTTAGGGCTAGCTCCCAGAGTTTGCACGCTTCTTTGCAGAGCACTGGGGAGCAGCCCCCTTCCCCCCGCCAGTTCGTGTAAAACATGGCTGCAGTATTGTCTGTTAGAATCTGAACTGACCTGCCCTGTATTTTGTCCAGGAAGGTCATGCAAGCCAGTCTGATAGCCCGCAGTTCCTTCACATTTATGTGGAGGAGACTTTCTGTGTGGGACTAGAGCCCTTGGGTGGAGAATTCCCCCGGATATGTGGGCCACTGACCCTGACTCAGAGGCATCAATTATCAGAGTCACTGAGGGGGTTAGTGCTTTGAAGGGAATACCCCCATGGCAAACCAGGGGTCTCTCCAAATTTGTAATGTCCCCAGAATATCTTGGGGAACTGACAGTACCTTAGTTAGGGAGTCTCTCTGTGGGTAGAACACCATGGAGACCCAGACCTGGAGAGGTCTCATTCTCAGGCATGTCATCTGAATCGTGGAGGTGGAGGCAGCAATGTGTCCAAGGAGCTGTAGGCAGCAACAGACTGTGGTTACCTGAGAGTCCTGCAGCTCCATAATGATGGTGTAGCTGGACCGAAATCTTGAAGGGGGCAGGGAGGCCATCCCTTTGCAGGTGTCTAAGAGGGCTCCTATGAACTCTGTACTTTGGGACGGACAGAGTTTTGACTTTTCTTGATTTATGCAAAGACGCAGGTACCCGCAGAGCTTGGTTACTGCTCTGATACGGAGCCTTACTTGGGCCTTGGATTCCCTGAGTATTAGCTAATCATCTAAGTAGGGGTAGATTTTTATGCCCCATTGGTGCTGGACCACTGCTAATGGCACCATGCACTTTGTGAACACCCTGGGAGCCAGAGAGAGCCCGAAGGGGAGCGATGTAAATTGGAAGTGATTTCCCCACCACAAACCTTAGGTACTGTCTGGGGCTGGGATGTATTGCAATATGGAAGTATGCGTCTTTGAGATCGAGGGCTGCGAACCAATTCCTGGGAGACAGAGATGGGACAATCTGTGACAGGGAAACCATATAGAACTTTATTTTCCTTATGTGTTTGTTTAAGGGTCTAAGATCTAGAATGGGTCTCAGGTCCCCATTGGGTTTGGGGACCAGAAAGTATCAGGAATAAAACCCTTTTCCCTGCTCCCACTTTGGGACCTTCTTTATGGCCCCAAAGGACAGTAGCTTCTTGCACTCGATCTTGAGGAGGCAATCCAGTTCCTGGTTTCGGAGGATTGGTCGAGGGAGCAGTTTTCTGACCCGAGAAGTTGAATGAAACTGAATGCGGTACCCTTTTTCTACTGTCTTGAGGACCCACTGGTTGGTTGTGATATTGGCCCAGTGGTGTGCGAAATGGTGTAGATGGTTGGGGTCGAGGCTGTAGGTTCACTGCCCTCGTGGCAACTGTCAAAAGCGCTGCTTCCTTCCCGACAAGCGGTTGGAGCCTTGTCCAGGCCTGGTAGACCGGGAGGCGTGGGACTTCCCAGTCTTGCTCAAGTGAGCCTTGTCCTTGTCTGCATCCCCAAGGTGATGTTGGGGGTATTGGGAGGAACAAGGAAAGGAAGCTTGCAGCTGGATCTGTTTTTTTCAGCTGTTGCAGCTGCTGTTGCAGGCATTGCAGTTTCAGGGAGCTCCTGGAAGATTGTGGGGCGTACATACCCAGCGATTGAAGGGTGGCTCTCGAGTCCTTCATACCATGAAGCTTGGCGTCTGTGAACTCAGCGAACAAGTCAGGGCCTTCGAACAGCAGGTCTTGGATGATGAGCTGCATTTGTGGAGACAAGCCCAAGCCCTGAAGCCAGGCAAAGTGATGCATGACCACAGAGGAGGCCATGGTGCGTGAGGCTGTGTTGCACACGTCCCAAGTGGCCATAAGGGCATCCTTGGAAACCAACGCCCCTTCTTCAATCATCCCCTCAAAGTCCCATAGGCGATCCTTGGTGATGCGGTCACGGAAGCCTTCCATGGCTTGCCAGAGATTGAAGGCATATCTAGTCATAAGGGCTAGATGATTAGAGATGTGAAGCTGTAGCGCTGCCATAGAATAGACCTTCCTCTCCAACAGGTCGAGCTTTCTAGCCTCCTTGTTTTTAGAAGTGGAACTTGGTTGGCTCCGTCTCTCATTTTGATTGACTGCATTGACTACCAGGGACCCTGGGGTAGGGTGCTGGAAGAGGAAAGCGAACTTGTCCTGGGGAGCATGGTATTTACAATCCACCACCCTTGACACTGGTGGAATCAAGGAGGGGATCTGCCATCATGCCCTTTCAATTCTGTACACCCCTTCATAGAGGGGAACAGATACCTTGGCGGGTGGGACATTGTCCCCCACATCATAGCGGTGTCGTCCTGGAGTACACCCAGTTCTATGTTCAAGTTTGCTGCCATGTGGCGAATCAAATCCTGCTGGGAGTGGGAATCCTCCTTCTAGGCTAAAGGCCTTTCAAAGGTGTATTCATCCAGGGAAGAGAACGAAGGGGCCCAAGATCTACTACACTGAGTTGAGTCAGGATGGGGATCCTTATTAGAAAGGTCTGAAGAGTCCAGAGGCCGAGGTGGAGATGGTTCCGAATAGTGCCGTGAAGTTGGGCTGTTGTTGGCCGTCATGGCTAGCCAATCATGCGACCAGTCGTTGAAGGGAGTTCTGGCTGCAGTCCAGCCCAGGGGAGAGCAGCCCCTGTCCGGCTGAAGGGTCTTGGCAGTACTGGAGAAGCTGGGCCTTGGTGAGCATCGCAGGGCTGACGAAGATGTCTTGCTTCGTGGCCTGGGCATCAGAGAGTGCTTATGGCACCATTTGCTGGGCCATTCTCCATCTCCCAAGGCCAGTTTGGGGGAGACAGAGGAGCGGACAGAGGCCAGCAATGATGAGGACAAGGAGCCAGAACTCCGTCCTCTGGAGCCCTGCGAGAACGGTACAGAAGGTTCACAAGACGATCGGCAAGAGGAGAGCACCTTGGAGCAATCGTTGGCCCCATTTTTCAGAGCCAGAGAAGGGCTGGACGGTACCGGGCTTGAAGGCAGTGCCGATTCCTGCATTGACTGCTTTGTGTGTGCTGAAGGCTATGTCGTTTTGGACTTGGCCTTTTTCACTGGTGCCAGAGCTGGATCTCGGGGCCAAGCCCCTGTCTTTGCGGGGGCCTGTGGCGTCGACGGTACTGAGGATAGTCTTGATCCTGATTGACCGGAGGGGAGGTTCGGTGACCGAGGCGAGTGGTGCCGTGGCTCTACCGAAGGTGAGGTTGACTGCATCTTTACAGGGGCCCGTGGTGTTGATGGTACCAAAGATGGCTCCGAACCCGGTTTGTCAGAGGGAGGGCTCGGCAACTGAGGCGAGCGGTGCCTTGGCAGTACCAAAAAGGAAGCCTACTGGGGCTTTGGATTCTGTGCCGGAGGGCAGTGCCAAGGCTCCAGTGCAGGAGCTACTCGGGGTGCTGGCGGAGCGCTCACGCCTCGGGCGGCATAAGAGGCGGGCACACTGCGCTTGGTAAGAGAGTGTAAGCGCTGTTCTCTTTCCTTGTGAGTCCTCCATTTAAAGGACTGGCAAATGGAGCAGTTTGCAGTGAGGTGTGACTCACCCAGACATGTGAGGCATTTCTTGTGAGGATTGTTGAGAGGAAAAGCTTTGGAACAAGCTGGACATGGTTTTAAAACCCGGCATTTTAATTTTTGCACAGAAAAGACAGGCACTTGCTTGCGCAAGTTTTGGCTGATCCAAAACCATCGCTGATAGGGTCAGAGTCAAGGTCACCTATATAGCTGCCGTCTCAGCACAGAGGGGGCGTTAGCCATGTGCCCTGACCTGACAGGCTAAGGCTAAAGACTTTCCAAGCTATCGTGCGCTGTGGCACATAGACACCTGTAACTGAATGATGTGAGCAGCGCTCGAAGAAGAAGTAGTTATAACAAGGTCCTAATCTGAAGGGGGGAGTGGATAGCCCCATTGTGTAGCTGCCCTTATGTACACTGCCAGGGATCATCAGACACTTCAGTCACAATACTGTGGACAATTGTGTGTTCATGGAAACTCATGCAGACTCAGGGAGCAGATGAAGTGCAGAGGTGAAAGTGGAACCCAGAGGGACTGCTTCAGTTCCTGGAATTGGGCAGTGGAGAAGGGAGCAGGACCTGAAGAGACTTGGACAGGCTCAGCAGCAGACAGGATGTTCCAGGACCTTTCTTTCCAGCCTGGCATTGGTTCTCTTCTCCTTCCTCTGTCTCAGCACTTCCATATCATTTCTCCACCCAGTTGCGCTCCCCCCGTCCCCATTTGCAAGGAGCTCCTATACATATGTTCCAGGCTACTACATTGCAATTTCAGAAACTTGACATACTTCCTCATTTTGAGACAGGTGTATGGCATGTGGGATCACACTCTGCATGTTCCATGTAGGTGATATCAAATGAGATGTGTAGATTTCAGAGATGCAATAGAAGCCTCAAGAGAGAGGATGAAAGCCATGAGAGATTGCAACGCCCCCCCCCCCCCCAGCCATGGTCACTGTTCAATTTTCTGGCAGTGGCTGCTTTCTTTCAGTGGAGGGTTGCTGCATGGCAGAAGGGTCCAGAGCTAGGTCCCGAGGAAAAATATTTGACAACCACTGGCTTAAGGGCAGCTGAGGAACCAGACCCTGCACTCCTGTTCCACTGCTTTTGGCTGGCTTGTCCAGTCTGTGGCATGGGATGGCTGGTGCAGGGGCTTGCCCCTCCCCTGGGCTGGCCCACCCCACCCTCCAATGCCCAGGGGGGTGAGTGGGGGGCCTTGCACAGGGTGATTTGCCCAGGGCCCTGCACCCACCTAGGGATGGCCTTGCAAGGCCCAGTTCAGCTCCTGCCACTGCTGGCCAGCAACAGGAAGCCTGGGCGGGCCCAAGCTGGCCACAGCCACTGCCTGCCGGCCAGCAGCAAACAGCTTGGATCTGGCTCCTGATGTTTGCCACTACCCAGCAGGCAGCGGCTGGAGTTGGATGAGGCCTGCCTGGGCTGCCTACTCCTGGCTGGCTCGGATCTGACTTCTGCCGCTGTTGCCCAGTGGCTGGTGGCCCCAGTGGACCTGATCCAGCTCCGGCTGCTGCCTGCCAGTCAGTGGCAAATGGCAGGAGTCAGATCTGAGCCCAGGCTGTGTGCTGCTGGCCAGCAGCCAGCAGCTGGACCCAGACTGGGCCCACCAGGGCCATCTGCCATTACTTAGCAGCGGCAGGAGCTGAATCCGAGCTCCTGATGCTGCCGGCCCTGATCCGGTCCCAGCTGCTGCCAAGGCTGGACTGGAGATGTGAGGAGGCTGCAGCCCCTCCGGTTCTATGGCAGTGGTGCCACTGCCTAAAAGGCTGTTACAAGAAGGAAGGAGAAAAGTTGTTCTGTTTAACTGCTGGTAATAGGCCAAGAAACAATAGACTTAAATTAGGACAAGGGAGGTTTAGGTTGGACATTAGGAAAAACTTCCTAAATGTTAGGGTGATTAACCACTGGAGTAGGTTGCCTAGGCAGGTTGTGGAATCTCCATCATTGGAAGATTTTAAGAGCAGGTTAGACACCCGCATGTCAGGGATGGTCTAAGGTGGTACTTGGTCCTGCGATGAGTGCAGGGGGCTGGACTCAGCCCTCTCGTTGTTCCTTCCAGTTTCTATGATTACTGCCCCCCCCCCATCATCATTGGCATTCAAAGCCTGAGCCTTCAGCAGTGCGCCGCAGCCTGCTACCATTGCAGCTACAGGACTAGCTGATCTGGTGCCAATGGGAGATGGCAACTCAAACTATGCTGGGTCAAAGAAGCTTAAGGGGGTCCCTGTCTGGCCCCTGCTCCTCCACATGTCTCCATGCAGCACTTGCAAGATCTCTTGCCCCATTGGGATGCCCCCTTAAGGGGTGGTGGGAGAAGTGTGGGATGCTGAGGCTGTGGCGGAGCTCTGTGCAGGTTTTTCCCACAGAACCTCAGCATACCGCATGCTAGCCACACTGGTCCTTCAGTGGCAGCATGGGCAAAGTGCTTTACAGTGTTTTCAGTTGCTGAGTTAGGGTTAGGTTGTTCAGGGTTATTTGAGGACATCAGAATAGCCATCAAAGGACGGATCAATAATCCTCTTAGCCAGCAGTCTGTCTCTGGTAGTGGTCAGTGCCAAGTGCTTTGGAGGGCATGAACAGAACAGGGCAATCCTCAAACGATCCATCCTCTATGGTCCTTCTGGTAGTCAGAGATTTAGGGGCACCCAGCTCTTGTGGGTGTCTCTTTGAACATCTTGACTAATAGCCATTGATGGACCTATCCTAGTGAACATATCTGATTCTCTGTTGAACCCAGTTGCACGTTTGCCTTCACAACATTCCTGGCAACGGCTTCCACAGGGTGACAGTGTGGGGAGAGAAGAAACACTTTTTGTTCATTTTAAAACTGCCTGTTAATTTCATTTGGTGATTCCTGGTTATGTGAAGCATAAATGATGCTTCCTTATTCACTTTCTCCACACTTGTCATGATTGTATAGATCTCTAGCATATTGACTCTTAGTTGTCCCTCTTCAAAGGGGAACAGTCTCCATCTTTTTAATCTCTCTTGAGAAAGAAGCTATTCCCACAACCACAGATCAGTTTTGTTGCTCTTTGCTCTGTACCTTTTCCAAATCTCATGCGGTAAAAATAGAACATTAGGGCTGGAAGGGATCTCATGAGGTCATCTAGTGCAACCCCTTGCTATTTCAGGCGTGGGATCATTTCTGGGATTTTATGGAATCATTTCTGGGATTTTGATAAGCAGCCGCAGTTTTCCTGAGGAACCTGAGCAAGAGAGGGGTAGTTATTGTGGGGAAGTTCTGTGGCCAACAGATTGTGATTTGTAACAGTTTATAACCCAGCCAAGCCTTAGCTGAATTTCACAGGCCAAGCAATGGCTCATTTCTAGCTCCAGGGCTTAGTCTTTATGCTGCACAGCAGCCTGCTGCAGATGGTGGAGTTGCTAGAATTGCTGCAAAAGGAGTCTCTAGAATCACTTATAACAGGATATGTCAGGCAGTGCAAGTATAGAGATCACAGATTCATGTGTCTTGAGACTGTGTGATCATTTCATCTGACCTCCTGGACAGCACAGGGCCCAGAACCAGACCCAGGTTTGTGCTCTATAGGTAGAACAGGTACTTTAGAGACAGATGCACTCTGTAAATAAAGCAAGCCAGGGTTGGAGAATCCACCACCAGTCTTTGGAAAGTTGTTCCTATGGTTATTTACCCTCACTGTTAAAAATCAGCACCTTGTATGTAGCTTGTGCTTGTCTAGATTCAGGTTCCAGATGCCGGAACATAGTCTTTGCCTGTCTGGTTTAAAGAGTTTTCTACATTAGAAATGTCTTCTCCTGGAAACTGCTCAGTCACCTCTTAGCTTCCTCCTCTTGGGTTGCTACCAGACCGCACCTCCCCCCATGCATGTAGCCTGAGATTTACATTTTATTGGAGTTTTTGTTCTTTTGCAGCTCAGTTTGAGCAGCATTTCCTTGCTAGTGGAGCTCCTAAGGAAGAAATATGGACAGCAGCTTTTATTTTAATGGGGAGAAGGTCAGTGATGTTTTCAGAGGCTAACTTAGCTCCACAAGAGACCCCAGAGTGAACAGGCTGAAGGATGTGATTGCCAAGTTTTCCAGCACTAAGTCAGTTGCAGAATGTTTTAAAGCTGCATTTCTGGATCCAGGTTGGGTACAGTCCAGATCCTCAAAGTTCAAGAGTCAAAATGTGGTGGTCTGGTTCTGAGCCATCTTTCAGGGGGCAGGGTTTTAGAGACTACAAAAATAGGGCATGTAAATCACCTGAAGACAACCATAGACAGGTTTCATGTTTGAAATCACTAAAATCCACTGCAAACAGTGGAGGTAAGGGCTGTGGCAGGGCTGCTGGCAGTTTTGTGTCTGTGGGTGGGTATTGGGGCAGGGGGTGGGTTCTGGGGATGGGTATTGGGGTCCCACCTGTGCTGGAGGGTTCCCGGACCCACCAAATTATACCTTAACCCCTGTTGGGACCCTAGGTGGGGGCTTGCTTTGCCTGCCCCAATAGCTGCCTCTGCCCCTTTTGCCCACGTAACCTTTCCTTATAGCCATTTCTAGATGGGGATGCGGGGGGGTCAGAAGGAGAGGGGTGTCTCCCAGCTGCCCAATCAGTTAGTTGCATCCACCCCCACATGTGCCAGCTAACACCCACTCTAGTTCACATGGCCCCGCTCTCTGCCCTTCCAACTGCTGCAGTTTCTTGGGGTGCTGTTGGATGAAAGGGGAGGAGCCAAGTTGCCCTCAGGGAGAGGCAACTGTGGGAGGGAGGAGCTCTGCTGAGCTGATGTGGGGAGGGGAGACTTAGGAAGAACCTGGCATTGGCAGGATGGCACAGTAACTCAGAGCTGGCTCTGATTGCTGCCCCTTTCTCCTCCCCCTCCAAATAACACATTTAGCCCTCTCCATCCTCATCCAGTCAGCACAGCTCCACCACCATCCTCCCCACTCATCATGGCTCCAGTAGGACCCAATGCAGGGCAGGAGGACGGAGCATCAGCTGGCTGCTGTGGGAAGGGGAGTGTACCATACTCTAGTGCAGTGGTTTTTAAACTTTTTTTTCCTCAGGAGCCAGTTGGGGGGGGGGAACCATTTATGCCTGCAACCCAACACTTACATCTTTGAGCAATGCATTCCAGTCTTTTGTCAATGGCAGCAGGGGTTGCTGCAACCCAAAGCCTGAAGGTCTCTGACCCAGTACTGGGTCCTGACCATAAGTTTGAAAAGCAATGCTCTAGTATAGCAAAGCTATCAGTTCGCTCCTTCTATTGCATGCTCTCCAGGGCAGGGACTGTTGCTTATGCCATGTACAGCTCCTTGCGTAATGGAGCCCTGATCTCAACTGGAACCACTCAGCATTACTGCAGTTCTGCTAATCACCTCCATGTTCCCAGCAGAATCCCAACCAGGTGAAGGGAACATGGTCAGTTTCACTCCATAGCTACAACTGTCTGCAAACTTGTGTGGGGATGGCACAAGCTGCCTCCTTCCTGCCAGCCAGTAGTCCCCTACCTGTTTCTTGTATCCACCCTGTGTTGTGTTGCTGAGCAGCTACTGAGCCTTGGCTGCTTCTGGGTTCAGTTCACTATTTCCTGCCCCACGTGGCGCTCCACAGTGTCTTTCTTTGGGTCCGATCCAATCATCCTGGTCCCTGGAAGGACAATGTATCCTGCCAGACACTTCAGAAAGAGCAGATTTGGAATCTACCAACTGGGAACAGAGAAGATTTAGAAGGAGCCTAAATAGCTGTGGGGAAGACGTGCAGGAGGAGGAGAGAATGAAGGCAGAATAATCAGGGTTTGTGGCTGGAGGGGCCAGACAGAAAGTCAAGATGCCAGCGAAGCCAGAGAGAGGCGAAGTGGTGTGCTGGTGGGTCTGAGATAGTGTCCAGACACCACATGAAGAGGCAGTGAAAAGAATGGGAAAAATCTTTTCAGGTAACACTCCCCCCAACCCTTAAAGTGCATTTTTCAGGGCACTGAAACTATTTACAAATTTGGGTCAGATTGTGACTACCTTCAGCCAGAAGATTGTCTCTTTGTTTTTGTTTAGCAATGGGGTTCCCCATAAAAACTCACCACCCCAAAAGAGAGACTGAAAAAAAAATTTTGAGTCACTGTTTTTTCTTTAACCTGAAAAAGTTTCTTGCTTCAGTTCAAGTCAAATTATTTTTTTGTTTCAGCCCCCAGATTATAAAAAATATTAATTATTCACTCAGCTCCAGAGCTGAAACACAGACCGCTCCAAATCTAGACAAATGGGGAGCACTTAGATTGGGGGAGAGCTGGTAGGTGGAGCCCCAGGACTAGAAGACCAAATTCGACCTGTTAGAGGTACTCAAAGATAAAGTAGGGAGAGAGATGGAAGCTGTTAAAGAGACAATAAAATTATCAATAAGAAGCAATGAGCCACAGAGAACAAAGGACTTCTGAAGCCAAGAGTGGGTAAAAGCTGAGCAATCAAGAAAGCCAAGCACAGAGATCTTCGAGCATTGCTCACATTCAGTTACAGGTGTCTACGTGCCACAGCGCATGGTTGGCTGGCAAACTTTCTGTTCTAGCCTGTCAGAGCAGGGTCAGTGGCCAATGCCCCCTCTGGCTTCATCCATGCCTACATAGATGACCCTGACCCTCCTTAGTCCTTTCTTTTAACCAACTCTGAGAAGTGGGGACAGAAGGAGGGATCTGAATGTATGTGAGCAGCCCATCTCGAAGGACAGTTACTACAGGTAACCCACCGTTCTTTTTCGAGTGCTGCTCATATCATTCCATTCTAGATGACTACTAGCCATCCCTTGTATGGTGGGCAGAGTTAATGTTTCCCCACTGTCAGCACAGCTCTGCCCAACACAGCATCGTCTTCTGCCTGTTGAACAATTGCATAGTGCGTCATGAAGATGTGTACTGACAACCACATTGCTGCTCTGCAGGGCTCCTGGATCAAGATCTGCACAAAGGCCATTGAACACACCTGCGCGCTTATTGAGTGCACCCTGATCCTCCCAGGGAGGGACATATTTGATCTTTTGTGGAAGTCTTTAATACAGTTCACTATCCAAGCCAAAATACACTGATTTGTCACTGGCTTGCCTCTTTTACATTCCTCAACTGTGACAAAGAGCTGGGATGTCTTGCCGAATGGGCATGTATGTTCTATATAGATTAGGAGGGCTCACCTGACATCTAACGTGTACCATCATCTCTGGTTCTCTGTGACCTGAGGGTCCAGGAAGAACACTGGGAAACAGATGTCCTGGTTTAGGTGGAAAGGGGAAGCCACCTTGGAGAGAAAAGCTGGGTGTGAACGAAGAAGCACCTTGTCCATAAAAAGCCTTGTGTATGGAAGTTCTGAGGACAGGGCCCTTAACTCAGATAACCGTCTAGCTGGGGTTATGGCTACCAGGAAGGGTACCTTCCAGGCTAGGGCTAACAGTGCAAGATTCTAAGGGTTTGTAAGGTGGTTCTGTTAAGGCACAAAGCACCACATTGAAGTCCCACTGTGGGGTAGGGTCTCTGGGTTGTGGGTAAATCCTCTCAATCCCTTTCAGAAACCAGGTGGTGATGGGATGGGAGAAAACCGGAACCCCTTCCCCCTCATATAGGGCTGAGATTGCAGCCTTGTGTACCTTTAGAGAGGGGGTTGAAAGGCCCCTATCTTTAAGTTCAACGAGGTAGTCAAGTACAGATTGAGTTGGGGCTGACACCAGTGTTCTCCCTGTCTTGGGATCAAAGGGAGAACCACTTCCATTTGTAGGTGTAGGCCACCCTGCTGGAGAGTCTTCCGCTACTGATCAGTACCCTCTTAACTCTCTGAGCAATGTCTCTCAGTCTCACTTAGCCATGCAGCCTCAAGGCTGTCAGGTGTAGCACCTGCGGGGCTTGGGTGACACAAGCGGCCTGCATCTTGTGTTAGCAGGTCCACCTGGCGTTGGAGGCAAAGGGGAGTGTCTATAGATAGGTCCCAGAGTGTTAAGTACCAGGGCTGTCTCAGCTAGGCTGGCACTATCAGTATTATGTTTGCTTTGTCCTTTTGAATTTTCAGGAGGACCCTGTGGATCCGTGGGATTGGGGGAAACGTGTACAGCAGAGCCCCCCCCCCCACGGGATAAGGAAGGCATCTGAAATACAGCCTTTTTCCTGTCCCCTGAGTAAACAAAACTGGGAACAGTGCCAGTTCTGGCATGTCGTGAACAGGTCCATACGAGGGGGTGCCCCATATCCTGAATATGTAACTTACTGTATCTGCATGCAGGGACCAGTCATGGTGAGAGAGAAATTCCCTGCTCAGTGAGTCTAATATGTCATTGCTTGTCTCTGGCAGGTAAGCCACAACTGGAGTGAATTTTTGTCTCAGGGCCAGTTCCCAGAAGTTGAGAGCCTCCCTGCAAAGACCGGGGTATCAGCCCCCCTCCCCCCCCCCCGCTAGTTTATATAGAATATGGTGGCTATGTTGTCCGTAAGGGCCTGGACTGTTTTCCCTTTCACCATGTCCAGAAAAATGCTGCATGCTAGATGAATTGCCCTGAGTTCTAGTATATTGATGCAGAGCCATAACTATGGCAGGGCCAATGGGGCAAATCCCCAGGCAGCCTGGAGCAGCTCAATGGAGCTGCTCTATTAAAAGGGCAGCTTTTGTGGCACTGGCGCCAAGCACCGCTAATGGAAAGGGGAGCCAAAAACTGGCATTACAGCTCCATATTGATGTGTAGGAAGCTGTTCTTGGGTGGCCATGTCCTTTGCATCACTAGACCCCCCCTGAGAAGTGGGTCCCCCAAACCGTGTCTGAGGCATCGGTGGTCAGGGTCACCAATGGGTTGGAAGCTTTGAAAGGGATCCCACCCCACCCCCCCAAGGGCAAACCAGGGATCCCTCCAGATATCCAGTGCTGTCAGGATCCTGGGGTGGGGGGGGGGAGGATGGAAAGCACCTTGTTTAGAGGGTGCTGGTAAGAGTGAAAGACCATGGCTAGTCACAGCTGAAGGGGTCTCATTCGCAGGTGATCTGTTCTTATCCCAGATGTGGAGGCTCCCATATGGCTCAGCAGCTGGAGACAGCATCTGGCTGTGGTGGTCGGGGCACCGTGGAGTTCTGAAACGATGGTGCAAATGGACTGAAATCTTGATGGCAGCAGGGAAGCCTTTGCTTTTACTGAGTTTGGAAGGGTCCCTATAAACTCTATTCTCCTCGGGGAGCGATTGGATTTTTCTAAGTTTATGAGGAGACCCAGCCTTTCACAGGCATTTGGTTAGCTTCATGCTGTGCCGCACTTAGTGTTTGGACTTTCCCTTTATTAGCCAGTTGTCAAGGTAGTGGTATATCCTTGCATCTCATTTACTTAGGTGTGCTGCTATGGCCACCGTGCACTTGGTGAATACCCTGGGGGCCAAGGATAGACCGAATGGAAGTGAGGTGAACTGGAAGTGCACTCCGCAGCACCACCATGAAGCGGAGGAATCTCCTGTGCTCATCTCTTATTGCTATGTGAAAGTAAGCATCTTTGAGATTGAGGGCCGCAAACCAATCCCCAGGGTCCAAGGCCAGGATAATTTGTGAGAGGGAAACCATGCGGAACACAGGGGAGTTTGAGAGAGAGAGTTTGGGGAGGAGTTTGGTGAGGCCACGATGGTGAAGAGGAGCCGCACTGCTTGTGACAGCGCCCCCTTCTATCTCCTCCACCTGTGCCTGTAGCCAGACAGACATCCTGAGCATGGATATCTCTACCCAGATCCTGGTGTGGACTTGCAGGGCCGGTGGCCTGCAGTTCCCTGTCTCTGACGATCAGGCTGGGGAGATGAATCAATGTGACAGGCATCTTCTGATGGAATCTCTCAGGAGGCAGGTAGGAGGGTTACAGGCAGAGGCGTCTAGGCTAAGGAGTATCCATGCTCTGGACAAGTTCCTCAATAGCATCCATGAGGAGACATGCAAGGAGGAGGATACTCTCCAGGTGCCAAAGACTACTGCTGCACCACTGGAAAAGGATAGGATGCCGATGGCAGAGGGAGGAGACTGGCAGCTGGTTACCTCTGGCAGCAGACAGTGCTCTACCTCTGCTCCCATCCCTCCCTCCATTGTGGTGAAGAACCATTACGTGGCATTAGAGATGATGGATGAGGTGGAACAGGAGATGCCATGCACCCCCAAGGCTGGGAGGATTACAGCCACCACAGGTAGGAGGAAACGTAGGGTTGTGGTGGTTGTGGACTTACTTCTGAGGGGGGGCGGAGGCACTCATCTGTTGCCCTGACAAGGCCTCTTGGGAGGTATGCTGCCTGCCAGGTGCCTGCATCCAAGACATTACAGAGAGATTGTCGAGAATCATTCGGCCCTCTGACTACTACCCCATGCTTCTCATCCATGTTGGAACCAATGATACTGAGAGAGGTGAGCCTCGGCAGATCAAAGGTGACTACAGGGCTCTGGGAGCATGGGTGAAGGAGTTCAGAGCACAGGTGGTGTTCTCCTTGATCCTTCCGGTCAAGGGTAGGGCCCTGAGTAGAGACAGATGCGTCCTGGAGGGAACGCCTGGCTGCAAAGATGGTGTCATCAGGAGGGCTTTGGCTTCCTTGACCATGGAATGCTAGGCAGAGATGGACTCCATTTGTCGAGGAAGGGGAAGAGCATATTTGGACGTCGACTGGCTGACCTAGTGAAGAGGGCTTTAAACTAGGTTTGAAGGGGGAAGGAGACCAAAGCGCACAGGCAGATGCGAGAGGACAACACCGGGAGAAAATGCAAGGAGGTAGATGCAATAGAACTGAAAATCAACATGGGAAAGAAGGGCAATGAGCCTGGTTTCTTAGGTGCCTGTACACGAAAGCGAGGAGCCTGGGAAACAGGCAGGAAGAATTGCTAGTACTGGTGCAGACAAGGAACTATGATATAATTGGAATAACAGAGACATGGTGGGATAGCTTGCACGACCGGAGCTCTGCCATGGATAGGTATAAGTTGTTCAGCAAGGACAAGCAGGGAGGAAGAGGGGGAGGAGTAGCACTATATGTAAAAGAACTCTATGACTGCTCAGAGTGCCATTATGGAAGTGGAACCGAGCCAGGATAAAATCTGTGGGTTAAGCTTAGAGGAGAGGTCAACAAGGGGGATGTCGTGGTGGGTGTCTGCTATAGACCTCCAGACCAGGAGGAGGAGGTGGATGAGGCATTCTATGAACAACTGGCAGAAGTTTCCAGATCACAGGCCCTGGTTCTCTTGGGGGATTTCAAGTACCCTGACATCTGCTGGGAGGCCAATACAGCAGTGCATGGGAAGTTTTTGGAGAGAGTTGAGGCAGAGGCATCGTTGGCACTGGGCACACAGGGCACGCGCCCTGAATCCCAGCGCCGGTACCCCGGATCTCTGGCCCAATCAGAGTCTGGGGCCTGGCTGCCTGCGGCCACTTCTGTCCCCGGCCCCTGCAGCTGTGGCAAGTAGTCCGGGCCCAGCTGCCCACGGCAGTGGCAGCCCCGTCCCTGGCCGGGGATGTGGGGCCCCGCGGACACTTCTGGCCCCATCCCCAGCCAGGGGACGGGGCCTGCGGCCGGGGGGTGGGGTGGGGGCGGGGCCTGGGCCTGTTTCCCGGGTCCCTCCCCAGGCCAGTGACGACCTGGTGTTGAGGACAACTTCCTGGTACAAATGCTAGAGGAACCAACTAGGGGCCTTGCACCTCTTGACCTGCTGCTCACAAACAGAGAAGAATTGATTGGGGACATAGAACTGAATGGCAACCTGGGCAGCAGTGACCATGAGATGATAGAGTTCCAGATGCTGATTAATGGAAAGAATCAAAACGCAGACCCTGGACTTCAGAAAAGCAGATTTTGGCTCCCTCAGAGAACTGATAGTTAGGATCCCTTGGGAGGCTGATCTGAAGGGGAAAGGTGTCCAAGAGAGCTGGCTGCATTTTAAAGAAACCCTGCTAAGGGCACAGGAAGATACCATGCTGATGAGCAGAAAGAACAGCAAATAAGGAAGGTGTCCAGTGTGGCTTAACAGAGAACTCTGCACTGAGCTAAAGCATAAAAAGGAAGCTTACCGGAAGTGGAAGCTTGGACAGATGACTAAGGGGGCATATAAAGATATTGCTCAGGAGTGCAGGGATAAAATCAGAAAGGCCAAAGAACAATTGGAGTTGTGGCTAGCAAGGGATGTGAAGGATAATAGGAAGGTGTTCTACAAGCATGTCGATGATAAGAGGAGGATCGGGGTGGTGTAGGTCCCTTACTGAATAGCACAGGTATCCTCATGATGGAGGATGAGGAAAAAGCTGAAGTGCTCAATGTTTTTTTTTTTTGTTTTTGTTTTTTTTTTCTTTTTTACTTCAGTTTTCACAGGCAGGGCCAGCTCCCGGCCAACTACAGTGGGTATGGCAGATTGGCAGGGGCATTGCTGGCACTGGGCACAGGGGCCCGTGCCCCAAATCTCCCTGGCTGTGCCCCTAGACTTTTCCCTGGACCCCCAGTGCCGGCGCAGGGAGAGCCAGCCAGTCCCTGGCAGCTCAGGGAGAGAGGGAGCTCACTGAGCCTCTGAGCTGCAGCTGCCCCTCCCCTGCCAATGTGCTGCAGCAGCATCTGTGGCTCTGCTGGGGAGAGGAGGGAGGGAGTTTCAAACCCTCCTCTTTCCCCAGCAGAGGCAGCAAGCTCCAGCATGGGCTTCTCTCCGGAGGATGGAGCAGGTAGAAGTTGCGGGGGGGGGCGGGGGACTGGAGGCCCTGGTCAGGTGAGTGGGGAGATGAAGGGCTGCCTGGGGCCAAGGGGGGCTTCCCTGCATGGGCTCCAGCCCCTGTGGAAGCAGGGAATGAGTCCCTGGCCTCTGGGCCCCAGGTGAGGTGGGGGGGATTCTCCCCTGCCTTTGGGACCCAGGTGCGGCTGTGGGGGATGCCAATAGGCCTCCATGCCCAAGTGGGATGGGTAGGGGTACCCCCAAACCTCAAGGGCCCATGTGGGATTGGTGGGGGTGTCCCTAGGCCTCTGGGGCCCAGGTGGGACTGGTGGGGGTGTCCTTAGGCCTCTGAGGCCCTGGTGGGACTCGGAGGGCTACCCCTAGGCTTCTGGGCCCTGGGTGGGACCAGGGGGGTGTCCATAGACCTCTGGGGCCCAGCTGGGATTGGTGGGGGGTACCCCTGGGCTGCGGGCATTCCCTGCATGGCCTCTAGGTCCCAGCTGGGTTCATGAGTGTCTCCCCATTGCCTGCAGCGGGTGCCCCCCATGGCCTATGGGCCTTGGGGGCAGGTGACCTGGGAATGTAGCCCCTTACATGAGCCCCAGGTCGGCCAAGGGATGTTCCTCAGCCTCTGTCTGGGCCAGGGTCAGGCCAGCAGAAGGCTGGTGAGCCAGGGACCATCCCTCAGCCGTGGGTCCCTGGGGATCAGGTTGGTGGCTAGGCTGCTGTAATGCAGCCCTGGCCAGGGAGCCCCCCACAGCTCAGGGGGCGAGGCTCGGGTGCCAACCCAGAGTCTCCTGCCCTTAGCCCATGCCCAGACTCAGATCCAGACCATGGTGCTGCCCTGGTCCCCCCCCCGGGGTCTTCTGCCCTCTCCCCATGCCCATGTGTCAGGGCTGGCCTGGCCTGGGGTCCCCTGCCCTCACCACATGCCCAGGTGGTGGAGCTGCCTGGTCTACCACAGGGTCTCACATGGTGGTGGGGCTGGCCTGGCACAACTGTGCGGTCTCCTGCCTTTACCGTGTTGCCTCAGTTGTGAGGCTGGGGCAACAGGTGGTCTGGGAGGGTAACCTCATCAACAGTGATATTATTTGTAAAGCTGAACACCACCATATGCTGTGCCTCATATTTATCCTGTGTTTGAAATTGTTCTCTTGTGTGTGAGATTGTTCTACATTAAGCAGAAAGTGACTGGAGGAGTGGGGCAAGGACAGATAATATGGAGGGACAGAGATAATTGATTGTATTTACCTTAAAAGTACATGTTAATTAATGTTGTGTATATGTCCTTTAGTGTCATAAGTGAAATAATTCTGCAACTCTGACAAATAAGCATTATAACCAGTGTCCAACAAGACTCCATATTGCCAGTTTGGAACTCCTGCTTAAACATTGTAGTCCATTTTGTATACTTGATGAAACCTGGTTTAGGCATATGCTGTGTATGTTCATTTAAATGTGTGAATGAAGGGTGTGTGTGTGTGTGTGTGTGTGTGTGTGTGTGTGTTTGTGTAGGGACCAGTCTCAATTGCCAGACTGTCTTGATGGAGCACAATTCCCATCTAACTAGCCGAACAATGCAGACATCTCTGATTAAAGCAAACAGAAGGAGCTACCCCAGAAAGAAAGGAACAAAATACAATCAAGCCTGCAAGTGACTGGTGACCAATGATCTCACACAAACCCTGAGGGCAACATGACACAGGAAATCCCATAGAATTACATGAGGGCCAGCAAGTATAAGAGATAGATAAGAACATGAAAACTTTGGGGTCTAATTCTGCAGCTGTCATCTTGGAGCATCGGATTCACGACCAACAGAGGCCTGGCTCCTTCCTTGTGCCCAGCCTAGCTGGCCACTAGGCTGGTTCAAGCAACACATTAAAGGCCTGGTAATTATATACCAGGTTGCAGAACTTTGTGTGTGTGTGTGTGTGTGTGTGTGTGTGTGTGTGTGTGTGTGTGTGTGTGTGTGTGTGTGAGAGAGAGAGAGAGAGAGAGAGAAAGAGAGACTGCTTTTTGCTATCCTTACTTGTTTACAATAGATGTGGCATAGTGCCTTGTCCCCTGAATAAGATCCTGCTAGTCTTTGCTTTCGGGTGTTCTTGTTGCACATCATTTTCGTAGGTGCCCTTTTGGTATAACAGAGGAAATTGAATTGTTCAAAAAGACTAGCAGGATCTTATTTAGGGGACAAGGCAATATGCTACATTTATTTGTAAATGTGAAAATGGCAAAAAAGACACACACATTGATACCCATGAAATTTTGGAAGCTGGCATGATTTAATTACCAGTCCTTCTATGTATTGCTAGAGCCAGCCCAGTGGGCAACTAAGCTTGGCACAAGGAGGGAGCCAGGTCTCTCTAGGTCATGAATCTGGTGCTCTAAGATGACAGTTGGAGAATGAGACACACAATTTTCATGTGCTTTTGTACTTGCTGAATCTCATGTGAGTGTATGAGGCTTGCTGTGTCTTGCTGCCTCAAAGCTCCTGTCTGATAATTATTCATCACCAGTCATTTGCAGACATGACTTTGATCTTGTATTTTGTTTTTCTCTTTCTGGGGTGGATTCTTCTTGCTTTTCAGAGATTAGTTTGAATTGTTCATCCATTAAGGTGGTACTTGCATTTCATCAGGAGAGGCTAGCATCAACTGATCCCATCACACACCCTTCATTCACACATCTTTTTCATACATATTTAAATGAAATTACACAGTGTTACATCTTAAAGAAATTTCATCAAAAATATAAAATGAGTTCCAAATTTACAATATGGAGCTTTGTTAAATATTGGTTATAATGTCTATTAAACTGAGTTAAATATTTCAGTTATGATATTAAAGAACACATACACAGTGTTGCCTAACAGATGCTTTAAAGGTAAATTCTATTCATTTTATCTGTGTTCCTACATTGTGGCTACAGAAGACTGAGTAAATATTAGCAGACTGGGCCTGGGGAAAAAATTGCTGAGATTTGAGAGTTCTGGTGGGAGTAAGGCTTTACCTACCAATGATGTCACTACTTAATGTCACTATTTATTCTGCTCTTCAGTTTTGCCCTCCTATGAATTGTGCATAGCATAGGTACACCTACCAGGCAGCATGCCACAAAGTTAACTATCCTTTTAATGAAAAGTTCCGGGGGGGGGGGGGGTGAGCCATGTTTGTTTAATCCACTAAAAATAGAAAAGAGTCCTGTGGTACTTTTAAAGAGTAACACATTTATTTATCACATGAACGAAATCCCATTTGGAAACCATTTTCAAGTGTCTGACAAAGTGGGATTTCACCCACAAAAGCTCTAGTAATAAATAAATTTGTTACACTTTGAAAGTGCCTTGCATGTGTTACAGTTGCTGTACTTTATTGTGGATTCCTGTAATGTTGTCTGTCTTGCATTGGATAGTGTGATCCCAGTAATGCTGTATTTTTGGTTTGGACTCACTCTTTCCTGTAAGAGTGGGCTTACTTAGTTTTTGCTGCTAAATCCTCTCTGCTTTGTTTCCCCAGGAGGGGGATTGGGAGTCTGGCAGGAGATAAGGGCAGGGTGGGAGGAATACTGCAGGAGGCTTCTCTGCTTTGCTTTCAGTTCACTTTGTTGTTCTCTCTTTGGCTATTTGCTGGAGAGGCAGAAGGCAGGCAGCCTGGCTGTCTGGCTGGGTCTGCCAGTTTGGTGTGACCCTGCTCACAGCACTGCACTGGCAGCCCCAGCCAGCCTGCCCGCTTGCCACATGAGTTCCCCAACTTCCCCTACCTGGATTGCATACACCTGGAAGCTGGGAGAGGGTCAGAGCCTTTTTAAATTTCCTGCCCTGTGGTATAAGCAGCCCACCATGTCAAATTGCAGCTGCTGTGTTCCCATCCCTCCACTCCCCTGCTCCACAATCTCATGCTGCCGCTCAAAATGGACAGCAAAACATTACAGCAAAGTTAAAAGCTTGAGAACTGCAGTGGTAGGTGTCTTCAGCAGGGTGTCATCTTTCATCTGGACACCTAGATGCCATCCACTTCTCCAGTACCTGGAGAACCTAAACAAGTTGACTGGAAGTCCCAGGGATGGTCTGACCCACCACCCTCCCTCCCACTCCTATTTTCTGATCTCTCTGACTCCTAATGTTTAGCAACAGAAACCTGTAGGAGATAGGGAATGATATGCCTTGTCAGAGGAGGAGAATTTTTATACGTCCTCCTCACGTGGGGTGTGAGCTTTTAAGAGGATATTGCCAGCACCTTGATTCATTTGTAGGGAACACTGGAGGTGAATGATTGCTCATTTTACAGTTTTAATGCAGAGGAGTATGAAGGAGTTGTTGTATCACAACATGGCATGGGGCCTCTGTGTGGTGGGAGAGTGGCACAGAGACTAAACACTCTGGTCAATTTCCAAAGGGATAGCCGTGTTAGTCTAGTCCAGCAAAAAAAAAAACCAAGGAGTCGTGTGGCACTTTAAGACTAACAGATTTATTTTTTGCATGAGCT